>PVJH01013581.1:0-59910 GCA_004026705.1 Nesogale talazaci | reverse complement strand
GTGCCCCAGAGAGGAGGCTACGTGTAGATCCCTGAAGCTGGCTCTCCCTCTCCATTCCTCCATCCCTCCACCCTCCTGGTATTACCACTCCCATCACTAGTCTTGATGGATCATCTATCCTAAGTTTCCCATGTTTCCAACTTCACTGTACATCTCCTGGTCTAGCTGGATTTATGTGGTAGAATTGGGGTCATGATAGTGAGTGGGAGGCAGCATGGGAACTAGAGGAAGGTTGCATATTTCATAGCTCCTACCCTGTATCTTAACTGACTCATCTCCTCCTTGTAACCCCTCTACAAAAGGATGTCACCTCACCTATTGATGGGCTTTGGGTCCCCAATCTGTACTTTCCCTCATTAATAATAATAATAATAATATACTTTTAGCTCATTGATGCCTGACACCAGATCCCTTCACCACCTCATGATCACACAGGCTGGTGTGCTTCTTCTGTGTGGGCTTTATTGCTTCTGAGCTGAATGGCCGCTTGTTTACTTAAGCCTTTAAGTCCCCAGATGCTATATCTTTTGGTAGCTGGGCACCATCAGCTTTCTTCACCACATTTGCTTATGCACACATTTGTCCTCAGGGATCATGTCAGGAAAGTGAGCATGCAAAGTTGTGCTTTTAAGTTCTTGAAGCCTGATATCTCATCCCTTTGACACCTCATGATTCCACATGCTAGTGTGCTTCTTCCATGTGGGCTTTGTTGCTTCTGAGCTAATTTGTATGGATTGTGATGAGTTGTATGAGTCTCCAATAAAATGATTTAACAACAACAATAACAACAAAAAGCCCTACCTTTAAGTAACCTGAAGGAGTCAGGCCAGGCTTCATCTGTAAAAGAACCCTAATCCAGAGATGCATTGTAAATTTTTATCAGGTAATATATGTAAAACAGTAAAACCTCAGTAAGTAGCAATAGTTGGTGCTATTTTGTTTTAGTAAAACCTGCTTTAGAAATTAAACTTAGAATGTAGCTTAGGAAGTCTGATTCAAGAAGAATGACTGGGGAGTGAGGGAAAATATGGGGAACTGGTACTGGGGGGTGGTCTAGGTAGAAGGAGTATGTTTTGAGAATGTCGATGGCACCAAATGTGCAAATGTGGTCTGCATACAATTGTCGTATATATTGATCGTGATAGTTGTATGAGCCCCCCAATAAAATGATTTATTAGAAAAAAGAAAAATGACTTAGGGAAGAGTCA
The DNA here is from genome assembly GCA_004026705.1 of Nesogale talazaci. Classification (NCBI taxonomy): domain Eukaryota; kingdom Metazoa; phylum Chordata; class Mammalia; order Afrosoricida; family Tenrecidae; genus Nesogale; species Nesogale talazaci. The sequence continues at coordinate 58,702 of PVJH01013581.1, read as the reverse complement.
TCCAACTATACACAACTTGTTTCATAACAAACTGAGGGCAGAGAGAGAGGCAGAAGGAGGTTGTTCGTTGTATGGCACAAATGATTTGCACTCAACCACTTGTTCAAAGGTTGATGGTTTGAAAATAGCCAATGACACCCTAGTAGAAAGGATTGGTTATTGGTTCCTATAAAAGCACATTGCCAGGAAGACAAGAATTAACTCAAAGACAAACAAATATAATTGTCTGTTTGTTAAAACCCGTGATGACTGATCAGGGCAGTGTCACCAATACCAGGGAGAATCTGACAAATGTTCTTTCTTGTAACCATTTTTGGTGACCAAGAGGGTCTTTGAATATAGTTTTATCATGGAGGAAAATAAAATTTCTCAGATTATCCTCACCTGAGATATTGGTTTCTTTTGCCCTTGCCTCCTGAAGACATTTAAATCTTCTCCTTGTGTTCTAGAATATTTGTTTTGTGGGCAATTTTGTCCTTGGTCAACTCCATGCAGGTTTTTTTCGGTCAGTGTGGTGATGATAATTATTGGTGATTGCAATGTGGAAGCAAAATTGGAAGCAAAAAGGAAGGGTTGGTACTTGGAAAATTCGCCCCTGGTGATAGACTTTTTTTTTAAAGATCACATGATAGAATTTTTCAAGGCCAATGGCAAAATAACATTTTCCAACAACATAAATGGTGACTGCATACATGAGCCTTACACATTAAACCCAAATAACTGAGTACTAAGTGAGTTGTGGGATGACATGAAGAACATGATATATGAAGAAAGTAAAAGTTTATTAAATTGGAGATGGAAGAAGATGATGTCTAGTTAAGACTCACCCGCCCGGAGCTCCTGCTGCCAAAGCAGAAAATTGGGAGGTGAGGTGAAGGAGAATGGGGGGTGGAGTCCTGAAATTAGAACTGGCTTACTTGGATCTGCCCTGATTCTCACTCTTTTGTGATTACCACTCACAAAGTGAACCAAGAACGCACTAAATCGCTCTAGGTTGGGCATACTGGACTCGTGGGTTCCAGCTGAAGAGCTACCCCAGCCCTAGCAGTAAGTAACGATTTTTCCAGGCTGATGCCCTGAAGGGGACATAATTTCAGACATGAGGAAAATCTCTGAGACCTAGTCACATGACCCCACAACAGTGCTCCCCATGTTTTCAGCAGCCTTGCACTCAGCCTGGAGAGTGGGATCTGTGGGTACTCACAGATTTGAAGCTGAAGAAAACTAAAATAAGGAAATTTACCATAGTTAGGTTGCGGTGTGGCAGAAAATAAGCAGATAATCATAGTCATTGGGGCAAATTCAGTTCCAGTTGACAGAGAAAAAAAAAAACCTCCTGGATAAGCTGGATCTCCCCCTCTTGGGGTCAGCATGACAGTCTCCAAATCAGGACACCTCATAACCACAATATATAAAAAAAGAAAGAATATTTTCTTGGTAAAAACTGCATATCTTTGGCTCATTGTTCAACTCCAAGGCAGCAAGTAGAAGAACTCCCTTGGCATACATTTGCATAAGAAGGAAGACCATGCTAAGGAATGCCATACGTTAGCTACAGTGCATAGACGCTTTCAACGTGACAAAGAGTCTCTGGAGCAAGTTTTACTTTCCTACTGATCACAGATCCTGAGGTCAGAGCCAGGGAGCCAATTTAATTTAATTCCCTTCTAGCTGGTCAAGGGTGGTGGTGGGGATAGCAATAGATAAGCTATCAGGCATCAGAAGTCTGTGGAGGACAAGTCCAACTGCCCTCTCAGTGACTCTGCACACAGCAGGGGAGGTGCTGCCTGTCCTGGGGACAAAGTCAGGGAACACCACAGCACAAGGGAGCTATACCAGTGAACTTCAGCACTCAATTTTGCTGTGAATCACTGCCTGGCCTCGCTGTGATCTTACCTTTGATGGTATTTCCACCCAGCATCTGTGGGACCCTACACCAAGAGGGCAGAACAGCCTGCTACCTTGAAGCAGAGTTAGTACTCCTTCAGTCCCACAGTCAGGCGATCAAGCTTCAGTTTCATCCTTCCTTACTACTCTTTCTCTCTCTCTTTATTCTCTCACCATTCTATATTTCCCACGGTAGTCAGTCTCAATGGGCCCATTTTTTTCTCTTTTTGTTTCTTTTTTCTCCTTTCTCTCTTTTCTCCCTCTCTTTCCTATCATGGGCCTCTGCTGGCTTCCAGGCCACTACCCTCTGCGTAGGACAACCCTCCATAGGAGTGCTGCATACCATACAAGGAAGCTGTGACAGTCCTCTACAGCGCTCTGCCCTGCAGGGGAAAATTCCATTGGGCCTCTAAGGTGATCTTGCCAACTGGGACAATTCTGCCCTGTACCACTGAGACCCTGCACTAAAAGGGTACATCAAACTATCATTTGAGGGCATGGTTTGATCCCCTCTCACTCCACATTCAGGAAATCAGGTATCAGCTATCATTTTATTTATTATTTTTTCCTTCTCTCGTTATCATCACAGTCAATTTTAGTGAGCACAGTTGTGTTTTCCCTCTTCATTCTCTTTCTTTTTTTCTCTTCTCCTCTCTTTCCACTTTTTCATTTCTCTCCTCTCCCCCTCTTTCTTTCCACATGCCACTGCTGGTTTCCAGCCTGCCCCCCCCCCCACCCCCATTGCCTAGGGCAGCTCCACTTTCTCACTGAGAAGAGCTACAGCTGGTCTCTGTGACAGTGCTGCATATGGCCTGAGGCAGTGGTCATATGGCATAGTACAGGACTCAGCTATTTTTTTGTCTTCTTCATTTCCCCCCTTTCTTTTGTTTCACTTTTCATATTTTCTTCTTTTTTTCTCTTCTTCTATATCTTCTCTCTTTTCTGCCATAGCATCAGCAGATTCACTTTTCCTTTTTGGTTTTCTTTTTTGACTGTTATTACTTTTGTGTTGTATTGGCATATTTTTTAGAGTGGGGTTTACTTTGTTTGGTATTTTTGCTCCTGCCTTTGTTTTCTCCTTTCTCTCTTTTTCTTCTCTTCTCCTTTTATTTCTTTTCACAAGCTACTATCAGAGTCCAGGCCACTCCTCTCCATCTAGAAAGAGAATGAAGGGGAAAAACACAACTGTGCTCACTAAAACTGACTGTTCACTAAAAACTCCTGCCTCCATTTGTTGGCTTTACATGCAGCTGGGAAAACCACAACAGTCTTCTTCCATACCCCAAGTGGTTGGGTGTTCTCGAGGCCCTATAAGTGACTAGGGAAACTCCTGTCCACCACCGGTGGTATTCTATGCTGCCTGTCTTGGGAACATCCGTCCAACCTCCATAGAGATCTCCCTGACTAGGGTAATTCTGCCTGCCATTTACGGTGCTCTACACCAAGGAGGGCACACTCAAATGCACTCTGCAGCACTCCAGTTGCAGAGGGAAACACTGTACACCATTTGAGTCATTTCAAGCAATATGAGACAAACTACTATGGCTTATTTAGAGATCAACCAGTGAAATGCCACCCTCATGGGTCCACAACTACCCACCAGCGTCCCATAAGAGGACTGTACAATTTGCATTCTAAATAGCGAAATACTGGTTGGGTAGGGTCAGAGGGAAACTCCAGGAAGATACAATGTTAGCTCGACCCCCCAGAGCAGGTAGTTTGTAGAAACACTCACATGAGTCCCCCAAGAGAGAGCCCAGTGTTCTTTCACTCTGGAAGATGGCTCTGAGCTCTTCAAAAACCACATGTAAACAGCAACCAGCCCCAAAAGCCTCAACCAAAAAACAGGAGAAACAAAGGACAATGCTGGAAGAAGTCATGAATCCAATGATGTGCGTAGAAGAAGCAGATATTGACCTGCCACAAAAAGAAAATTTAAGAATGCTGCTTGGAGTCATACAGGATATGAGGGAAGCAATACAGCAAAAGGATGAAATAATAGAGGAGGTAAAGACAACACACCAAAGGGAAATACAAAATTTAGGAGATAAAAAAAATAACAAAATCCAGTAAAAAATTGACAGACTTTGCCAACAGACTTGAGGAGGCAGAGAATCACACTGATGACCTAGAGGATAACTAAACAGACCTCAACAAATGGGAAAAGCAGTCAAACAAAACAATCAGAGAAGCTGAAGAAAACCTGATAGCCATTTCTGATGCTTTGAGGAGGAAAATATTAGAAAAATTGGACTGCCAGGACAAGATACAAGAAAGAAATTCAACAGTGAAAATAGCGATAAAATTCTTCAAAAACATCGTCCCCAATTTAATAAATGAAAATCAGGCAATAATTCAGGAGGCTGAAAGAACACCAACAAGACTGAATTCCAAGAAGTCACCAAGTTACAAAATAGTTAAATTATCCATCCATGAGGAAAATGAGAAGATTATAAGAGCAGCTAGGGAAACGTAAATAGTGATGTATAAAAGTACCCAAATAAGAAAATGTTCAGACCTATTAGCAGAAATAATGAAGAAGAGGATGGAATGGAGTAACATATTCCAAAAATTGAAGGAAAATAACGCAAAGTCAAGAATACTATACTGGCCAAATTATCCATTAAGATAGATGGAGAAGTAAAAGTTTCCCCAGGCAAGGAAAAATTCAAAGAATACATAAAAGGAAACCGAGCCCTATAAAATATCCTTGATGATCCAGTATGGGTAGAAAGGAAATCAACACTCACCAAGTGTAAACAAGAGATCATTATATAGAACAACTCCACTCATAGGGTGACAAAGAGAAAATAGTCCCCAAGATAGCATTGGCTCAATAGGCAAAAGAGGTAAGAATGAAACACACACATACACACACACACACACACACACACACCACAAATGGATAAGATAGGTAGGTAGGAACACACCCAACACAAAAGGTAAAGGATGACATCACAAAGTCCACAGATGGATGTAATCACACTGAATATGTGTGTGTTTATTAATTTGTTTTTCTAGTCTACCTGGACTAACACATTACCCAGGGGAGTGTATTGTTTATATCTCCACAGGGAAAGAGGGACCAGACTTCAACCTGGTGCTATAGGAAGTGAATGCAGAGGGCTGGCATGGAGTGGGGAGCCAGTGAATGGGTCTGAGGGTCTGACCCCAATCCCAACTACATGGACAACCAACCCCCTGTCCCCAGAAGAATTAACTTTATAGAACAACACTGAAGCTGCAGCTCAGCGAGAGGGACATATCCAATCAGAGCCCAAGGGAGGAAGAGAGAGTGGAGTGCCAAGTCTTGAGGACAATATCTTTGCTCAGAACAGCCAGTGCACAGAGAGGACCATACGACTGGCTCCACTATGAGACAAAATGTCCCACCCTGACCCATGACCTGATGGCGATAACACTGGAGAAACAGTGTTGGGATTGTGCTGGTCTGACCACATCACACCAACGAAAACACTAAGGGCATGAGGCAGAGCAGCGGGGGGCGTAGAGCATGGGGGTCCTGAGGGAGTGCCAAGGATAGATTTGGGGCGAGGTCATGGCACCCGATTGGAATTGACTGGAGGACTCTTCTAGTGGTCAACAAATAGACCTCTTTGAATTATTTTCAGGTTCATCTTTCTTTTTTTGATTAATGGATTTGTTGTTGTGTTGTTTTCTTTTGTCGCTTTGTTTTGCTATTTTTGTGTGCATATTATTATCTCCGCAGGTATTTCTGGGTAAGATAGGCTGTATGAACAGTCTAGAGAAGAAAACAACAGGATTGATGGTCCTGAGGGAACATGGGTGAGGAGGAGGTGGGGAAAGGAGGTGGTGTTGGTCAACCCAGGGACAAAGAAGCAACTAGTGATAAAAAATCAATGGCAAGGAGGGTGTAGGAGGCCTGGTAGGGTTTGATCAAGGGCAAGGTAACTGAGCAAAATCACTGAAACCCACATGAAGGCTGAGCATGATAGTGGGACAAGAGGAAAGTAAAAGAAAATAGAAGAAAGAACTAGGAGGCAAAGGGCACTTAAAGAATTCTAAATATAGGCATGTATGTATGTAAATGTAGTTAAATATTGTGATGGGGAAATAATCTATGTGTATATATTTGCAGGTTTAATATTAAGGTAGTAGATGGACATTGAACCTCCACTCAAGTACTCCCTCAGTGCAAGGACACTTTGTTCTATCAAACTGGCATTCCATAATGCTCACCTTCCCGACATGATCACTGAAGACAAATGTGTGCATTAGCAAAGATGGTGAAGAAAGCTGATGGTGCCTAGTCATCAAAAGATATAGTATCTGGGGTCTTAAAGTTTGAAGGTAAACAAGTGGCCATCTAGCTGAGAAGAAACAAAGTCCATATGGAAGAAGCATACCAGCCTGTGTGACCACAAGGTGTGAAAGGGATCAGGTATTGGGAATCAAAGAACAAAAAAATCACATCATTGTGAATGAAGGGGAGTGCAGATTGGGGATCCAAAGCCTATATCTGTAGGCAACTGGAATCCCCTTACAGAAGGGTTGTGGGGAGAAGAGGAGAGTCAGGGTGCAGTGTAGTAATACTTAAACAACTTTCCTTTAATTCTTCAATGCTTCCTCCTCCCCCCCCCCCCCCCGCCCCCACTATCATGATCCCAATTCTACCTTAAAAATCCAGATAGACCAGCGGACATACACGGGTACAGATAGGAGTAGACAATGATTCCTTCAGGATCATTAGTGAGAGTGGCACTACTGCAAGGGTGGAGGGAAGGTGGGTTGGAGAGGCAGGACCAATTATAAGGATCTACATATAACCTCTTCCCTGGGGGACAGACAAGAGAACAGAGGATAAAGGGAGATATTGGACAGTGTAAGACATGACAAAATAATGATGATTTATAAATTATCAAGGGTTTATGAGGGGGAGGAGAAAAATAAGGAGCTGATATCAAGTGCTCAAGTAGAAAGCAAATGTTTTGAGTATGAGGAAGGCAACAAATGTTTAAATGTGTCTGACATACAATGGATGGATGTTTGGATTGTGATAAGAGTTGTACAAATCCCCAATAAAAATGATTAGAAAAACGCTTATTATAAAGGAAAAGAAAGAAAAGAGTAAAGTGGTGTCAGAAGAGACTTTGAAACATACTGAATGTTAAGAAGCCACAAGGAAAGAAGCAATGCTTTCATGAACACTGAGGTGGATCCAAGTAAAGTGAAATTCTCACGGACGGCATCGAGAAATCAAAGGATGTATTACATTAGGAAAATCTGTTGCACAAGATCTTTTTCTATCATTAAAGAACAAAGAAGTGACTTTGAGGACCAAAGTACAGCTGATCTAAATCATGGTATTTTCAATGGTCTCATATTCACGTGAGAACTGGATCAATAAAAAGAAAGACTTTATTAAAGAATTCTTGAAAATGATGCACTGTGGTGTTGCTGAAGAACACTGAAAGTTCAAGGACTGCCAGAAGAGCAAGCAATCTGTCTTGAATGAAAGACAGTCATATGCTTCTTAGAGTAGAGCTTTCAATGGCTATTTAACAAAACAAAACAAACAACACCCCCACACCCAACCTCCAACTATCAGGCCTTTCTTCTGAAATAACTCTAGGTCGATTGGCATTTTCATTATTTCAATTAGTTGCTTACTAGTTAAACATTTGCTCTATCCAGAGGTTCCTATTGATTCTTAAAGGACTGGATAATTAAGGCCAATAGGACCCAAATCAGGACTATATATTTTTTGTTTTGTGCTAGAGGCATTGCAATTGGCAGAATATGGCAAAAGGGTCACAAGAAGAAGAGAAGGCAGATGACTTGAGAGAACTAATGAAGAGGCACAGGGTATAGTCATTATAATAGGTATTTATGAAGTCACAAAATTAAAAACCTGATATGATCTGAAGGGGAAGTCACCAGGACTGAGGGATACAATAATTCAGAGAATTTGGGTTCAAACACCAGCTCCTCTACTTGTGACCTGAACAATCGCTACTCTTTGCAGAGATTTGACTTCCTTATCTGTAAATGGAGATAATAGTACTTGTCTGATGGATACACTGAGGGAGCTAAGAGATAACATGTGAAGGGCTTACTTGGAATCCTGAGAGGCTAGTGTGGTTATTATCACAAATTTGCAACTGAGTGTTATACACAGAGAACAGTTTGAGGGGAGATAAGTTGAAGACTGTGGATCTGAGCAACCTCTGAAGGAGGAGTGAATCTACCCCTTATCCCCATGGATTGACCCTTTCACATATCTTGCCACACACTTGCTTCTGTCCAACCCAGGCAGGTTCATAGTGGGCTGAGTTAAGTCCCTTTCTTGTGGGTCAATCTCCCCCTGTTGGATCTTATTGGCTCTGGGTACTCAGATTGAGATGGCAGAGAAATGTACTCAGCTATAACTGCCCCCTGGATCCCAGCAGATTCACCTCAGCTCATCACTGAAGTAGGAAATGGGTCCACAACCTCTTGGCCTCTCTGCAGGACACATACCTCAGCCCTACGGGGCTTTCATGTTAGAAATATTAAGTGTGACTTCCCTTCAGCAGAGAAACTGAAGCCAACTTTTGCTGGCATTATCTCTTTTACTCAGCACGATATTTGTTTTAGGAATGTCAAAGCATATCCCTCTACCCCCACATGCAGTTTTTTTTCAAGGGAGAAATAAGAGAGTTGGCTGTGATTAGAAGCAGAGGCTTTTTTCTTTGCAAGAGTCAGGTCAGGCTTGCTCTCCTAGACCTCTCTTGAACATCTATTTGCTGTCAGTCTTCCCTTTGCTCAACCTTTATGGAAGTAAACAGTGTCAGAGTACCTGAATTTAGAGCTTTGCCTCTTGTAGAACATCTCATGTATGTCAAGGTAGAATTGTGTCATAGGCTTTTCAGTGTTGGTGTTTGGGGAAACAAATCATAAGGAACAATGTAGTTAATTACTTAATGTGACTCCTAATATAGTTTTATATAATATAGTTCTCAATATTGTGATATGCTGTGAGTCCTAACCCTTACATCTGTGATGTTAAAACAACAGCTAACTTCCAGGTTTAGGCTGTTTTCTTAAATAGTCAAACTGCCTGCTCCCAACTTAATTGAGAAAAGCAGGAGGCTGGGCTCATGGAACTGAATGAGATTATACCTGGTCACTTCAGATGTGCTGAAGTGTATCTTCTCCCTAGCTTTTTGACATCAGTAGGCAAAAACCACACTTCCATCCAGGACCAAGATGTGGGCAAGACATCATCTTTATGATCTCTCCTTCCCTGCTGAGTGTCCACAGAAGGCTAGTGCTGAGCCATTGGTGATGAATATCACAAAGATACCAGTTTCTGTCCTCATTGTCTGCTGACTCGGCTTCTGGTAGCCGTGCTGATGTGAGTCCTACTGTTGCCCTTTCTGTGGCTAAGCAAATGAGACCTTTCAGTATCGGGCATTTTGTGTCTCTGTAGCTGCACTGAACAGCTTTGAAAAGTTCGTTCTCTTGTTTTGGGGACCTGATTCGCTGGCTTCCACAAGCTTGTGAGTCAACACCACTGATTTGATATGATGCTCCAGGTAGATGTCTGAACTTTGGATTCAACTCTGGCCAGCACCCACAGCCACCTAGATAGCATTCTTAGTGGTTCCTGAGTGCTTGAGAGATATTGAAATGAATTGCGAAATTCAGGGACATGAGGAAATGTGCTAAGGGGAGAGTGGTTGTGAATGTTGAAGATAATAGAGAGTTATTGCATTTTAGAAAAGTCAGACGTTTGGTACATCTTTTATTTGTCCCTTGTTAGGACCAGTGTTGTACTAATCTTTAAAAAAATTGTATTTATGACACTTACCTAGTAGTTTCTATGATTCCATAAGTACAGTATTCCCCAAAGACATATAATCGCCTATTTAATTATTTTCCTGCTCCTTCCTTATTTTCCACACTGGCTGTACAATCCCGCAGTTCTGTCAGCAGTGTGTGATGTTTCAGTCTCACTGCATCCTCATCGGTCTGCTATAAAAATGTTTATCAGTACCAGTGTGCGGTAGTATCTCACTGCTGTGTTAATTTGCACTTCTCTTATAGATAGCTATTGTGAGCATGTCTTCACATGTTTCGGGATCTTCAGGATATCATCTTTGGTGAATTATCTATTTGTGCCTTCTGGCTATTTAAACGCTGGATCATTGTGTTTTTCTTATTAAGATGTGGCAATTGTATGTAGATTTACTCCTTTATCAGATCTATCATTATCAAAATTTCCCCCCATCCCCACCTCATGAGTTCTCTTTTTGATTGTTTTGATGAAGTTTTGCTAAGTTGTATTTTTTTAATGTGACCTGAGGACAAATTTTAGTGTGCTCTTTGTTTCTTCACTTATCCAGTGATTTTTAGAAGCCCAATGCGCTGTCCATTGCGCCCCAGAGCCCACCCAGTGATTTTTTAAAGCAAGATGTTCAATTGTAATCTAATGGATTTTTCTTGCTTCACCTTCCTATTATTGGTTTCTAATTTTATAGCACTTTGATCTGAAAATATGGTTAGTAGCATCTTGATGCTGTGAAATTAATTGTGGCTTGCTTTGTGGCTTAACATATGATCTTTTCTAGAGTACATTCAATGTGCACTGGAAAAGAATATGTGCTATGTTATTCTTATGTTTAAGTGATTTATATATGCCTAAGAGGTCAGGTTGAGAGATTCTGATGTTTAGTTCTTTGGTATCATTGTTTATTTTCTTCCAAGTTGATCTATATTTCCTTGAGAGTGGTATATTGAAGTCTCCTACTACTATTGTAGTGTTGTCACTTTGTCTCTTTAGCTTTCATGTGTTTTGAGGGTCTTTCATCAATTGGGTGTACAGCTGTTTATTAAGGCAATTTCTTCTTGTTTGATTATGAATTTAATCATTATATAATGGCCCCTTTTCTCTCAACATACCTAATATTTTAACTTTTTTTTAAAACCTTTTTATAATGACAGGGGAAGTTTAGTTTTATGTTAGATTCCTTGATTATTTCAAATATCTTTAAAATGCTTTTGGCTTATTAAAATTATTAAAATTATTTAATCAATTATTTAGAAATTATTTAATTAAACTATTCAATTAATTACTAAAATGATCAAATATTATTTTGCCAAATTCTCTCCTTATTTTTAAAAACAATTTTATTGGCATCTAATTGTGCAGCATACAAGTCAATGGTTTAAATATATTTAAAATGTGTGCAATCATCACCACAATGTTAGAGCCATTTCTTCATTTTTGTATCCATTATTATTTGATCTCCATATCTCTAACTCTCAACAACAGCCCTGAGGAATTATTAATCTAGTTAGTGTCTTTATAGATTGCCTATCCTGGATTTCACATAAGAAAAATCACAAAAAGGAGTCTGATGTGTCTGAGCACCCCACAATGAGGCGAACCAAGAAGGGAACATAACAATTTAGCAATGGGAGCAAAGTCACAAAGTCCTTGAGTAGTCCCCCAAGTAGACTTTTGACTGAGAGGGGCAGCTTCCAGAATCCCCCCAGGAGCAGTGGGGAGATAGTCAGAAAGGTCAGCAGAGAGGCCTGGGATTATGTATGATCTTTTGCTAGCTATTATCTTTTTTGCTTTGTTTTCTCTTTTTACTCAATCTTTTGTTTTCTTTTTGTTTGGTCTCTGCTATTGTTGGGTTGCCTACTTATATAAGACAGGTATGTGAACCAAGTTTGAAGAGAAAGCAAGGGGACCAACACTTCCGGAGGGACTTGGCTGGAGAAGGAGCTGAGAGAAGGGCGTGTCGAGCAAACAGTGCCATAGACAGGGGAATACCTAGAGAATCAAAATCAACAATGAGGGGCCGTAGCGATCCTGGGGTTGTTAGAGTAACAGCAATCTAGTGGAGGAATTGCCAAGAGGTGGAAGAAGGGCAAATGTGATGATGGAGCAGGAGGAAAGTAAGAGGAAACAGAGGACAGATCTAGGAAGCAACGCTGTGGATAGCGGTATAAGCAAAGGTGCGTACATATGTAAAATCATTAATTCATAAAAATGCAGGTGTTTCCCTAGGCGCATATATTTCTATGGTAATACACTGAGGGAGTAGACAGACTTTGGGCCTCTGCTCATACTCGCCCTCAATGCCAAGAACACTTTGTTCTAACAACCTGGCAATCTGTAATGCTTGTGCTCCCAGCACAATTGCTGAAGACAAAGTGCATGCATAAGCAAATTTGGTGAAGAAAACTGATAGTGCCTGGCTGTCAAAATATATAGTATGTAGGGTTTTTAAGTCTTGAAATTAAGCAAGAGGCCATCATCTAGCAGAGAAACAACAAATCTACCCCAAATAAGCACACCAGCCTGTTCAATCATGAGGTGCAGATGAAATCAAGTATCAGGCACGAGAAGACACAAAACAAACAAAAAATCATATTGCTGAGATTAAGGGGGTTTGGAGAAGAGACCCCAAACTCATCTAGAGGCAATGGTATATCCCCTCACAGAAGGGTCACAAGGAAGGGATGAGTCAACCACGTGCAGTATAGCAATGATGAAACACAGATTATTCCTCTGGTTCCTTGAGGCTTTCTCATCCCCCCATTAACATGACCCCACTCCTGCCTTTCACTGCAGGCTGGACTGGAACATGTACACAGGTACAGATAAGATATCAGAGTCTATGACACTTGGAATCTAGGAATAGAACTAGATATAGTCATACCAGGAGTGTAGGGGGGAGATGGGGAGAGAAGAGGAAGAGGGAACAGATCACAATGATTGACACATAACCATTCCCCAACCCCAGGGGGATGAACACAGAAACCATGAGGGAAGGGAGATAGAAGTCAGTGTTAGATATAATAATAATAATAATAATAATTTATAATTTATCAAGGGATCATGAGATACAGGGGGAAGAGAGAAAAAAGGAGCTGATACAAGGGGATCAAAAGAAAGTAAATGTTTTGGAAATAATGAAGGCACATATAGACAAATATGCTTGATATAATTGATGGATAGACTGTGAAAAGGCAGTGGTTCTCAACCTGTGGATTGCAACCCCTTTGGGGGTAGAACAATCCTTTCATAGGGTTTGCCTGACTCATAACAATAACAAAATCACAGTTACGAAGTAGCAATGAAAATAATTTTATGATTGGGGGCACTATAACATGAAGAACTGTATAAAAGAGTTGTGGCATCAAGAAGGTTGGGAACCACTGCTAAGAGTTCTATGAGCCCCCAATAAAATGATCTTTTAATTAAAAAAATCAAAAACAAAAAAAGTTCAGTGTTGGGTCAGGCTCTCTAGAGAAACAAAGTCAATAATGTATAGAAGGAGATTTATGTATAGAAGGAGATTATGTATAGAAGGAGATTTATGTTTATGTATAGAAGGAGATTTATATCAAGATATAACTTATACAGTTAAAGTAGGTGATTTCCCTCCAGGTCAGTCCTGTGGGTCAGAGGTGAGTTGAAGTTTTCTCTAACTTGCATGGCTGCAAAAGTTGATAAACAGGAAGCATCACAGGATGGTGGTTACAGAGGTGAATGCCTGCATCTGAGATTGGCAGAATGAATCCATGATGGGTAGTTTGATGATGACTTCAGGGATTGACAGGTCACACAACAGACAGATGAACTAGTCACAGGATTCAGCTCCAATAGATGAAAGGACAAAAGAAAACTTGGCCCTCTTTACATGTGATATTATCAATGATATTGTTCCACAGTTTGCATTCTTTGGAATGGATATAAATATGGATCTCTCTGTCAGTTGACTAAGTAACCAAGGCATTCAGCTGTGTGGATCATAACAAACTACGGATAACCTTGAAAAGAATGGGACTTCTAGAAGAGTTCATTGTGCTCATGAGGAATTTGTACATGAATCAAGAGACAGTTGTGTAAACAGAAAAAGGACACACTACATGTTGAAAATCAGTAAAAGTTGCTTGATTCAGTCGATGTATGAATTACTATAAGAACCCCCAATAAAATGATTTAAAAAATCAGGAAAGGTGTGTATCAGGGCTGTATGCTTTCATTTTACCTATTCAATCTGTATGTTGAACAAATAATTAGAGAATTTGAATTATATTCAGGAAAATTCTGCATCAAGATTGGAGAAAGGTATTTATTAATAATCTCTGATATGTGGACAACACAATCTTGCTTGCTGAAAGTTAGGAGGACATGAAGCACCTGCTGGTGAAGACCAAGGAATGCAATCTTCATTATGCATTATGACTCAATGTAAAGAAGACCAAAATCCTCACAGCTAGTCCAATAGTTGGTATCCTGGTAAATGGGGAAAAGGTCGAAATTATCAAGAATTTTGTCTTGCTTGGATCCACAATCATTGCTTATGGAAACAGAGATCACTAAACCAAAAAAAAAAATGGATTGTATTGGAACAATCTTCTGCACAAGACCTCTTTAGAGTATTGCAAAACAAAGATATTACTTTGAGGACTAAGGTGCACCTGATCCAAGCCATGGTATTTTCAATGGCCTCATATGTATCTGAAAGTTGTTCATTGAATAGGGAAAACTAAAGAAGCATTAATGCATGTGAATTGTGGTGCTGATGAAGAACATCAAAAACGCCATGGACTGCTAACAATATATCTGGGTCAAAACAATATATCTGGGAAGAAGAATTCTCCTTAGAGGCAAAGATGGTGAGACTTTGTCTTACGTACTTTGGAAATAGTGTCAAGTAGACCAGTCCCTGTATAAGGACATCATGCTTAGCAAAGTGGAAGGGCATAAAAGAAGAAGAATGGATTAGCAGGCTGATTGCAACAATGGGCTCAAGCATAGGAATGACTGTGAGCATGGTGCAGTGTGTAGTTGTGTTGTGCAAAGCGTTGCAACCAACTTGGTGGACCTTAGCCACAAGAAAAGGGGAACCTATTAGAATAAATTCACCTTTTGAATATAGAAACTATGCAGGCAAGAAGTCATTTTATATACAAAACCTTGTGGAAAAAGTTTCCAACCAAGGATTTTTTTTTTTAAGAAATCAATTTATTGGGGAAATCATACAACTTCCATCACTATCAATACATATGTCAATTGTATGCATTTATCATCTACATACATCAATTGTATACATACATCAATTGTATGAATATGAGATTCAATCAGGGATCTTATATTCATCAAATGATCTCTTAATTATGAGGGAGAAATAAGGACATCTTTAGTCAAGGTAAAACTAAAGAAATTTATAAAAGCAAGACCAACCAACCTTACAAAAACCCTAAAGAGACTTCCTTGGATAGAGAGTCAATAATAACAGCAGACAATAACCAAAAAACCATCTCAATATTACTTGGATAACATGACTAAAGTATATAAGACAAAGTCTCGCCATCTTTACCTCTAGGGAGAATTCTTCTCCCCAGATATACCAGTTTAGCTTTTTAGCAGTCCACAGTATTTTCAATATTTTTCACCAGCATTACAATTCAAATGCATCAGTTCTTTGGTCTTCCCTATTCAATATCCAACTTTCACGTTCCCATCTCGTAGGTGTTGAATAGTCAGGCTAACAAGTAGCCAGTGTAGTTAGAGGTAAGGAGGTGCCCATCACCCTTTGCCATCCTGAAGTCAACGATTTGTGTCATGCTCCCCGCACGTGTTTCTATCAAAGCAATGTTTTTATTGATATTTGAAACTCATATTATTGTGAAATGTAAATAGCATGAAACTATACTTTTCAAAGATTTAAAAAAAATTTGGGGTATCTTTTGTTCTGCTTTATTAAGCTACTAAAGGAGTAAGAGAACTGGAAAAAGAAGACAAACAAAAAACAAAACAGGAAACCAGAGATATCATTCATTAATGAAACAATAATAAAGCAATAGAGGGAATAGAGTAGTTTTTTTGAAATAGTCTAATGAAGAGTAAATCAAATAGTTTGCCAAAGACAACAATCTGCCCCAACTGAAAAGGAATAATGAAAAACAAACTTACTTCAAAGAAAATGATAAAGCCTCACAAAAAAATGGAAACCATAACAACCTACTAAACAGTATGATGGGGGCTGAGCCCCGGTGGCATAAGTGGTTGAGTGTGGGACTGCGGTCCTTGGGCTTGGCGGTTCAAATCCAGCAGCAGCTCTCTGAAGCAGCACTGGGTAGCACCCACGACCACCAGAGGGCAGTGGTGCCCCCCAATAAACAATATGATGAAAGCCTCCCAAAGGCAAAAAGATACAAGAACACCCACAAGCCAAATGAAATAAGAAAAGAAATTATAATGACCAAAGAAATCAATAGCACCATTAAAAACCAAAAATCAAAAACAAAAACAAGGATTGCAATCAACAGACAACTATCAATTACCACACTAAATATAGAGACTGAGATTAGCAGAATGAACAAGAAAACATGACCCATTAACATGCTGCTTACAAGAAATGTACTTCAGACACAAAGATAAAAATCAATTCATAACGACCCTGTAGGGTAGAGAAGAGCTGCCCCTGTGGGTTTCTGAGGTTGTAAATCTTTATGAGAGCCGAATACTTCAAGTTTCTTCAGTGGAGCAGCTGGTGAAGTCAACCTACTGACCTGCGGTTAGCAGCCCAAAGTGTAATCCATACGCCACATACCTCCTTTCTGACTCATCGTGACAATATGAGGCAGAGTAGAACACCCCCATAAAACTTCCAGGGTTATAAATCTTCATGAAAGCAGACTGCTACATCTTTCTCCTGTACAGCAGCTGGTGGGTTTTAACCGCTGCGCACGTAACCACGAGGACTCCTGGACTTGAGACACACCCTATCTTACTACTAAGAAGCCCTGGTAGCATAGTAACTTGTGTTTCACGTTGCAGTCATAAGGTTGGCAATTAAAATCCACCAGCTGCTTTCAGGGAAAAGATGACATTCTCTGCTTCTGTAAATATAATCTTGGAAACTCAAAGGGGCAGTTTTACTCTGTCCTAAAGGGTGCTTATGTGTCGGAATCTATTCTATGGCAATGGGGTTGATGTATTAATAGCACATCATTAGCATAAATCCCTTTTTCCAAATGGGACTATAACCACAGGTAGAAAAGGATTTACAACATATATTTTTGGGGACATAGTTTAATCCATAACATTCCACTGTTTAGTCCCCTAAAATATGCTCTTCTCACAAGTAAATCATACCCAGCCCCTCATTTCACTCCCCCAAACTCATTGCCATTAAATCAATTCCAACTCATTTTGTCCCTATAGGACAGCATAGAACTACTGTTGTGGGTTTCTGGGACTGTAACTTTTTACTGGAGTAAGAAGCATCATCTTTCTTTTTCATATCCCCTGAAAAGTCTTAACTCTATTCTCACCCCAAAATATCACTTGATGAATCAGCTAAATCAAATATGGGTGAGACATTAGGCATATTTTCTCTTGGTGGTCTTGGGGAAAGTTCTTCAGTCATGAACCTATGAAATCTAGAATATAAGTTATCTGCTTCCAAGCATAATGGTGGGACATATATGCAAAGTCGACATTTCTGTTTCACTTCAACTTTCTCTTAGCAAATATGCTAGTGTACTTAAAACATAATTCACCCTTTGCCTGGAAAACTCAAAAGCAGACTGATTCCAACACAACCACTTTCTTCCTAGTGCCATTTAGCTATCCTGGGAATGAGAATTAGGCATTAGACCTTCTTGTCTTCCAGCTGCAGAATCTAATGAGCATCTCTCTGCAGGAAATTCCTGGAAGCTCATTCTAACTAGGACTGGGGTTTGTGGCAGTTACATAATCTCATGCTAACTTGCAAAGGGCTGGAGTCTAGCCTGTTAATCAGGTCTCCGTTTGATGCACTCATTTGGAGACATGAAGAACTCTCACTGGAGGCCAGATACACTGTCTGTTTCATATTCTTGTTGACCAGCCACATGGAACTGTACCAATAGAACCAGAGCCCTGGAGCTGGAGAAGCCATGTGGAGACTCATGCCAGTGCTAAGATGCTTTCCCCACCACTGGATCCACAAGACTTTCTGTCCACTGACCTATGATCTTCCTGCATTTGGTATCACTGCATGGTTGTGTGAGTTTAAAGAGGAATTTATGGACTAGTATCAACATAGGGGATAATATCAGATTTATGTGCTTGATCTGGGCTGGGATATATATTTTTTAACCATATAATTATTCTTTGATATAAAGTTCTCTCTTACACATGTATGAATGTCTATAAATTTGGTTCTCCAGTCAATACAGACTAACACAGGGTAAGAAGGCAGCCCATATTGGAGATGGGCAGGGGACATAACTCAGCAACTTTTCTCAAAATAAATCTCTTCCCAAATCCTTCCTCTCAACTATCTATCCCCCTTTTAAACAGTTATCTGGCCAAGGGTTGCAAACTCATACCATGTGCTCTTGAATATTAACTTTGTGAGGCCCACTCCTGTGGGTGGTACCCACTCCCTGGGGGTGACATCTGTCTTTATTGTGTGACTGTCTCATTGGAAATGGTAAGGTATATATTGCCATACCTTAAGCCAGTTCATCATTTAAAAAGTATTGATTTTAGTTATGCTTCACCCCTGCCAAATCTTGGCAGACTTCTTCCCTGGATTGTGGTCCAGATGAATTCAGTAGTACTGCAAAAGGAAGGCCTGGAGACCTACTTCCGTAAGATGACAGCTGCTGAAAACCTCGAGTACAATTTTTCTCTGACACACACCCTGTGTTGAACCAATGGTTATGTTTGAGACCCCTCTCTCAACCTTACTTCAGTGCCCACTGTTTTGGAGAACCAACCTCAAATGAATCTCTCTGTTCCTTGAAGGTAAATTCATGTTCATTATGGGGGTCTCACAGACGGGGGTTTAGCTTCAACTGGATATTTATGGTGGGCATAGGAAGAAGTGGAGGAGACTCATTAGTTTCACACTACTGACATCTCTGCCAAAGGCACAGTCTCAGGATCAAGGAGGACCCTTAGGTTCAGGTCAGATTAGGAAACGGAGCTACACTGAGGGGATAAAGGGAATGCTGTGTAGAAAAGTCCCTGTGAACTGTGGCTCACTGAATTTCTATGAGTGTTCTGGAACTCTTGCCAGCACATCCCCCTGCCCATCCCTCCTACCAAACTGTGCCTTCTTGGGAAAGAACTTTACTAAACACTGTTAGGAGAATAGGGTGGAGAACATGGCGGGTCTTTCTCCGACTTCCCATTGAAGCAATGGACAGATCCTGATCCCTTGCTCTAAGCTCAGAACTCAAAAGTGAATGCTGGCTATCGTCTGAGCAGTGAGCTGGAGCCTGACCCTCCTCTCCTCTGAGTTGGTGCCCCATTTACTGGCTCAGAGGGAGCTCCTGCTGCTTGCTGGCCTGTTGGCCTCATTTCCCCTGAAAGTTCCTTGGGGCTCCAACTGAAGATTTATAGCTGCCCATTAAATCATTAAATTACTGAGCACTCAGGAGTGTCCGCTCTGCTGTAGAGCAAGTTGGCATGTTTGCAGTGACAGATGTTCAGGCTCAGGGAGGGACCGATAGCTGGACTTCTGCTAGCTGAGGGGAAGACAGGCTCCCTGTAAGCTCCATAGAGAGCATGAAGTCCAACGAGAGCATAAATATCTTTAGTCATTGCTTTAAAGTGTGGCAACAACCTGGGGTCTCTGCCTGCTTTCCTGCTGACAGTGCCTGCTCCTATATCTAGGGTTGATGTAAAAAGAGGGCATCTGAAACCACCCGTTGTCATCAAATTGACTCTGACTCAAGATGACACCCATGTGTGAGAGTCAAATCCCGTGCCCCATAGGGTTTTCAATGACTGATCTTTTGGAAGTAGATTTTTTTTCTTTTAAAAAAAGTTTTATTGATCTATAATTAGCATATCATACAATTCAAAACTTCAGTTGTATTAAGAAGGGTTGTGTGACCATCAGCATAATCAACTTTGGAACATTTTCTTCCTTCTTGTACCCATTACTGTTGATTTCTCATTCTTTCTCAACCTCCCCTTCTGTGCCCCTAGGTAGTTATTAATCCAGTTGTTGTCTTCATAGATCCACCCATCTTTAGTTTTGCTTACTGAAGAACATAGAAAACAAAGATAAAAAACTCAAAATAGGTCAAAAGGGAGAGCCTAATAAGAAGGGATTACATTCCAGCCCAACTATAACTGTCAAAATGCACTTCACAAAAAAAATGCATTTCACAATGCTCTCTGTATGAAATTAAAGTTGTTCACCTTCCTCAACTGTGAGCAGTGGGAGTTCACTGGAGAGTCAATGTATGTTGTGACACTGCAAATGGATTTTGGGCTTCCACTATCATCTATAACGTTCTGCAGACTGAGTGTTCAGACTTTAAGCCCCTTGGATCACCCAGGCTGGCATGCTTCTTCTGTGTAGAGTTAGCTGATTTCTCATTTAGATGGTTTCTTGCTTTGAGATAAGCTTTTAAGACCCTAGACACTATTTTTCCTGGTAGCAAGACACCACCTGATTGTTTTTACCACACTTTGCTGTAGTGCCTGTATCTTTTCACGATCTTCTTATGAAGGTAAGTGCCAATCAGGGTCGTGGCCACAAGAACTAGTTGTTCTTATATTAGGGCTATAATCAAGTGAGAACTCAAACTCCATTAATTTATCTATGGTCAATGTCCCTGGTTCACTTTAGAGATATCATCATTTTATGAGAGTACATCAAAAATCATCCCCCTGGGGCCTAAAGTAATTATATTGATAGTATCATTAATTTAGTCAATGGTAGAGAATTTAAAACACATTTATGAAAAGGAATTTATATAAGTATAGAACCTTTTTTTAAGACTACAATCCATGCATTGTTAACTCATATGGCTTCAAATCTTAGGTGGCTGGACACTAGTTACACAAACCTTGAGAGTTGGAGCTACGACAATAAATACTTCCAGGAACACTTATTTTCAAAGGCAGAACCAAGCCTAGTAAACTAGCATATATCACAGAAAAGCAGAGCGAGAGTGATAACGAAAAGTATATGCTATTCCCAGGTTGTCCTTCATTGGACATCAACAAAGCTACAAATACCCTAACTTTGAGATAGTGATCATCTGCTACTTTTTCCTCTAAGGCATTTCAGTTTTAAGTTAAGAATGTATTTCAGTTCATTACTTCTAATACAAGTGAGTTTAAGGTAAAGTCCAGTTAGTTTAGTGGTGTTTCCAATCTGGGTCCTTCTGGTGTGGTCTATGCAGGGTGTTGCACACCTTGAAATGACAGAGTCCAATGCCTTAGTTGTTAGTTGCACATTGCCTGGGTCACCAGGGGCTGGATAGAAACTAGGTCAAAAGTGTCCCATTAGAAAAAGTGATACTTGGTATCTATAAAGTAATGTTAAGTGTTTTTCTCAATGATGGGTTGCCCCATTTAGATCACCTACCATCAGAAATGTAATTGTCTTCTCTAGTGCAGACATATGTGCTCCTTTTCTTGAGGAGACTGCAACACAGGGAATCCAGGATAGATAAACCCCTCAGGGTCATAAATGAGACTAGAGGATTATGGGAGGGTGCAGGGAGAAAGGGGGGAATCGATCATAAGTATCGAGTTCCCAACAAGGTTCATGATGTCCTCGGGTAGGAGTGTCTGTTGGTGTGGGATGACTGTGGAACATTGCTATAAGGCAGAGATTGATTGATCTTCTGCCTTTCCTCCATCTGGAGTGAGGCCACTTCTTTCTCTTCTTTTAAATTAAATACTTTTATTGGGGGCTTTTAGATCTCTTATCACAATCCATCCATTCATCCAGTGTGTCAAGCACATTTGCACATATGCTGCCATCATCATTTTCAAAGCATTCTCTTCCCATATGAGCCCCTGATATCAGCTGCCCATTTCTCTCCCTCCCTCTCCCACCCTCCTTGCCTCTTGAACTCCTCAATAAGTTTTAGATTATTATTTTCCATATCTTACAGGGGTCCTCCATTGCCCCTCACCCACTCTTCTGTCATTCATCCTCCTGAGAGGGGGTTATAGGTAGATCCTTAGGATCAATTCCCCTTTTCTCCCCCCACCCTCCTCTAATCCTCTATTCTCATTGAACCTGAGGGGTTTATCTATCCTGGATTCCCTGTGTTGCAGACTCTTAACTGTAGAAGTGTGCATTTTCTGGCCTAATCCGATTTGTAAGGTAGAATTAAGGTCATGATAGTGTGTGGGTGGGGAGGAAACATAAAAAAACTAGAGGAAAGTTGTATGTTTTATCAGTATTATATGGCACTCTGACTGACTCATCTCATCTCTGTGACCACTCTGTGAGGGAATATCCAATTGCCTACAGATGGGCATTGGGTCTCTACTCCAGGGCACCCCACCCCATTCACATTAGGTATGATTTTGTTCTGGACCCTTAGATGCCTCATATCTGATCCCATGGACACCTCATGATCATGCAGGCTGGTGTGTTTTTTCCATGTGGGCTTTCTGCTTCTCAGGTAGATGGTTGCTTGTCTATCTTTGTGTTAGACAGGGTTCTCTAGAGAAACAAAGCCAAGACATTAATAATTATATATATTTATATAGAATATATTTACATATTTATATTTATAAACCTAACACAAGAAATAGTTAATTAATCTATAAAGCAATACAAATGATTTGGTGCAACTCATGTCCATGAGACAGCTGCTACAGTGGCAGTTCTTTGAGTCTTGAGGGTCACTACATAATTCTCTGTAGAGCAGTTCAGGTTATCTGGCCATAGGCAGCAAGCAGCAAGACAAGGTCACCAACAATTAGCCAGATGACAGGGTCTGATAATCCCCAGTTCAAGAGATGTATATTCCAGTAGCATGGAGAAACAGGGCTTAAGGAAACCTCAATTTACAGCAACACAGTCCACGGATTAGATGTCCCATGGCAGTATAACTTGCAAATCAAGGCACAGGACAAGCAAGGCAGTTGGCTGGTCTGAAGATCTAAGACCCAGAGAGAGAAAGGTGAGGCTTACCAAACCATTTATAGCTCTGCCCTTCAATTAATCTCACATGTATTCATTGGCCATATTGTCACAACAAACCTACCTATCTTCATTGGCCATGTTGGTTCAGCAAACCTACTTACAACAATCTTGATGCTTTTAAGACCCCAGACAGTATATCTTTTGATAGTTGCTTACCATCAGTCTTCTTCACCACACTTGCTTATGCACCCAATTTATCTTTAGAGATCAACTTGGGAAGGTGAGTATCAAAGAATGCCAGATTATTAGAACAAAGTGTTCTTGTGTTGAGGGAGTACTTGAGTTGAGGCACAATGTCCATCTGCAACCTTAATTCTTTCTTTTGCAACCTCAATTCTTAACACATAGAAATGAATACATAGTTCTATTCCCCTCTCATTATATATAAATGTATTTACATCTGTACATGTCTGTATTTAGATCTCTATAAATGTCCCTTGCCTCCTGGTCCTTCTCTCTCTTTCCTCTTGTCCCACCATCATGTTTCGTCTTCATTTTGATTTAGTAATTCTTCACTGCTACATTACCCTTCATTAAACTCCACTAGGAATCCTATGCTCTTCTCCCCTTTGATTTCAGTTGACTATTGTTCCCTTGTCCCTGGGTTGGTTCCCCCCATCTTCCTTTCTCCCACCTCCCCTTTCCTGTATCCCTCCAGAACCACTGGTCCCACTTTTTCATTTCTGATTTATTTATCCTGCCTATCTTCTTTAGATAGACACGCAGATAAGTGCAAAAACCAGGCCCAGCCAAACAAAACCTCAAAGGAAGTCAAGACGAACAAAACAACAACAACAAAGAGAAAGTCACTGAAAAATATGGAAAAGCCTATAAATAGTTCAAGATCTGTGGGTTGGCCTTTACGAATATTTTCCAGTTGAGTTTGATGGGGTGTCACACTCTGTCTCCAAAGTCTCTTTTTGGTATTTCCTGGGGGATTTCATCACTTTGCTTCCCTTGTTGCTGTGTTGCATGCCCTTAGTGTTTCCCCCCAATATGAGGGGGTTAGATTGTACATAATTCTTACACTTGGTCCCCAGTGTTTTCCCCCACAGAGCTTTGGTTTAATGAGGGACATTGTGCTTTGTGGTGGGGATGGCCCTATGGTCTTCTCTGTGCATTGCTTGCTCTGAGCAGAAATATCATCCTCTGGGCTTGGTGGACCGGGATGTGTTCCCCTCTCTCCATTCCTTTTACTTTCTCCCATGTGCTCTAAGCAGACATGTGCGTCCCTCTCCCCAAGATATAGCCCTTGTGTTATTTTCTGAAGTGCATTCTTCTGAGAGTAGGGTGGGGTGGTCCACATAGTTGGGATTGGGACCGTCTCTTCAGACCTCTCTGTTGGTTTCCTGGTACATGCTGGTATGTTGTATACATGTCTTGGTGCATTGGTTTGAAGTCTGGTTTCTCTTTCCTGTGGAGATATAAACAATATCCTCTCTTTGGGTGGGCTAGTGCCCTGCTCCCCCTGCTCCCCATATCTTTCTCTCTCTTTTTTTCCCCCTCCTATTTAGTTGGCTGCTGAATGTATCCCTGGATTGGGTTTGGCCCCTGCCATAGTAGTTGGATCTCACCCCAGGGATGTATGTATATAGACATTTTTCCCCTCTGCCCCATTTTTTTTTAAAAGCTTACCTCAGTGAGGCTACTTCTCTTGATGTGGTTTCTAAGATGCTCACATAAGGGGATGATATATGGTTTATGGGAACTAGACAGACATACTACCTCATTGTTTGAAAGACCTGATAAGAAGACACTATAACTGAGAACAGAAGCGTGCCTTTGTCTTGGGTTTTATCCTTATAATAGTGGACTCATACAGTGTTTGTCCTTTTGTGACCGACTAACTTCACTTAGTATCATGGTTTCCAGAACAATCTATGTCATGAGGTTTTATCACTGTTCTTTAGAGATGTGTAATATTCCATTGTGTGTATATACCAGAATTTCTTTATCCATTTTTCAAGTGCTAGGCATTTGGGCTGTTTCCAGCTTTTTGCTATTATGCACTGTGCTGAAAGGAAAGAATACATTTGCTGCTGTTCTGTCTCTTTCTTCTTTGGAGGTATATACCTAGCAGAGGTATGTGGTATTTCTATTTCCAGTTGTTTCAGGAAGTGCTGTATCATTGCTTTCCACAATGGTTGAACATGTTTATAATCCTACCAGCTGTGTATACACGAGTTCCAATCTCTCCATACTCACTCCTGCATTTGTTATTTTCTGTTTTTTTTTGAATTGGGCTATCCTTGTGGGTCTAAGATGTTTTGATTTGCATCTCTGGATTGGCAAGACTTTGTCTTATATACTTCAGACATGTTGTCAGGAGAGACATGTCCCAGCAGGAGGGACATCATGTTTGGTGGTCTAGAGGGGCAGTGAAAAAGAGGAAGATCCTTAAGGAGGTGGAGCAATTGTCCTGCGTCAACAGGACCTGGTAGTGTTCCATTCTATTGTGTGTAGGGACGCTTTGGGTCAGAACTGACCACACAACGGCACCCAACAATAACAACAACATCATCGACAACCAGTAGATCCCCGAGGAAATCGACAAGGTGTTTCCTTCTCACCTCTACATGCATGCTCTTGAGATCTAGCAGACTGAGCCTGGTGGTCTTTGTCTTTGGTTAGTCAAGTGCAAGCAGCACCTCAGCTTGTGGCTTAGAAAGTGATACAGTGGCATGAAGCATCAGGGCAGCACGAAGAAAGAGATAAAATGTGGGCAGGTCAGGTGTTGTTTTCTTTGCCGCAGTGCTGAAGAGTCAGGGAGGGTGGGGGCAATTGGCTGTGGACAATGAGTCAGCTCAACCCACCATAAAAGCACCCGGAAGGCCGGGCCTGTAGGAGTGACGTGCTGCTCTGAAATCTATATGGGATAGCCTGGGAGGTTGTCTGAGGACACCTCTTTCCTGCAAATGCTCTCTTCATCCTCCGTCTTACGCTTTGTAAAGTCACCTCTTTCTGCCCAGCCCTTTGGTGTTTGGCTTTGATAATTCTTTCTCCAGCTGCCACCACCTGGATGAGCCAGCTGTGTAGTCAGCCTGGAGAACCGGGAGGGGCCTGCATGTTTGGCTTTTGACATAGCTGGAAAGCAAAGCAAGAGAGACCATGGAGAGGAAAATTGAGTCTCAGAAAAGTTATTGGCTTGCCCAAGGTGGCTATTAATTGGCAGAGCTGGGATTTGATTCCAGGAACATGTGGTTTTGGAATCTGGGCTCCATTTCCTATATCTTATAGCTCTCTCCATCTGAACTCCCCTCTGAGGTTTTCCTTAAAGTGACCAATATGTGCAGGTATAATGTGGGGGGGCCATTTCCCTATTGCATATAATTTGCCAATACCTGCTCAGATGTCTAACAAGTCTGTTCTTTCTACATAGGTATCAGACTTTGTCTTATGTATTTTGGGATATATTGTTAAGAGAGGGCAGCCCATGGGAAGGCACGATGCTCGGTAACATAGAAAGAGAGTATAAAAGAGGGGACCGTCAACAAGATGGACTGACACTGTGGCTGCAAGCAAGGGGCTCAAGCATAAGAGGGATTGTGATGATGGTGCAGGCCTGGGCAGTCTTTTGTTCTGTTGTCTAGTCCTAAGAGTCCGAATCTACTTAATGGTACTTCACCAGAACAACACTGAACTACAACGATGAGTTACAGGATAAAAGAAGTATTTCAGGAATGAATAATTTCTTTGATAACATGGCAGGAACTTGGTAGAGTGGGAGTGTGAGGATGAGTGGGGGACCGAGGGGCATTCTGTATTTATCACTGCATTGAATTTTGATGATTGTTTCAGAGCCATGGTCTCTGCTTCAGAGCCAATGTTACTTCTTCTTTTGTCCTGCTTTATATCACAAACCTCTGGAGGTGGTTCTGGGAAGCATAATTCCAGCATAGCCATGTTGTCAATGGAATAATTGACACAACAGAAAAGTGGGTGAAGGGAGACATCAGACAGTGTAAGACATGACAGAATAATAATAATTTATAGATTATGAAGGATTTGTGAGGGAGGGGTGGAGAGGGAGGGGAAAATGAGGAGCTGATACCAAGGGCTCAAGTAGAAAGAAAATGTTTTGAGAATGATCATGGTGACACATGTTCAAATGTGCTTGACAGTATGGATGTATATAGGGATTGTGATAAGAGTCGTATGAGCCCCCAATGAAATGATTAAAAAAAAAAAGAATTGGCCACAATATGCTTATGATTTTCCAGATTATGAGTCAATTTCTTTTAATTGTTCTATTTGGTTTGACTATTTATATACATTTAAACTACAAGAAAAAAAGAAATTAAATCCTTAGGGGATTCCTGCTCCCCCCTGCCCACCCTCAATTCCGTTGAAAAGAACTCACTTTCCTATAATTAAAAGTTACTGATTTTCCTTAGGGGAAAATCTTCACCCTCTACCAGAATAGACTTTGCCTCGAGCATGCTAACTAAGATGAACAAATGTCCTAGTTTGCCCCAGTCCCAACCTACAGTTCTTATTTACATCTGCCTTGCCAGTTTAATGATTAACAGGGCCTCCTCTTGGGTTTTCATGAGGATGCTGATTTAGATGATTAATTAAAATCACTTGGCCTTTAGTTCCACAGTGAGTGTACATATGGGGGACAAGTGAGGAGAATGGAGAGCTCAGGACAGAGCTGAAATTCTCTGCAGCACCCCATACTGCCAAGTCACTGGACCAATGCAGGGATGAGGCAACTGGGCTACAACATCAAGACCTGTAGCCAGAATGGGAAAAGAACAGAATCACCAATCAGGTCTCCTGTGTCCATGGCATTCTGCTTCCCATGAATTTCAAGAAAATATGGATCCTGTGTTCTGGACCTTCCAAGAGACTCCTAACCCCTCATAATCCCATGTACTAATCACTTGAAGTAAATCTCCACCTATTTATCTACCCTGCTGGTTCTGAATTCATGTTGATCTGCTGAGGGAAGTATGGCTCAAGGCCACTTGGCTCCATGCCTGACAGCAACCTCAGCTTTCCCTAAGGCTTATAGACTGAGTCCAACCCAAAGTCTGTGGCTGTACTGGCTTCATTTGGAAATATTTTCCCCTGAATGTGTTACTATGGGAGAGATTGATCAGTGGTAGGAACTCTGTCCTGGAGATGAGTCTCATTTGCTCACACCCTTTGCAGAGTTCTAGGTCCACAACATAGGGTGGCCACTGCTTTTTAGAGAGGAATGAGCTTTCTGTTTTTTCTTTTCTTTTCTCCTTTGACAGATCAGACACCTGGACTTTAATCAAAGCACCACATTCTATAGTGGTGAAAGCCCAGGCTCTAAAGTCAGGCAGATATCCAGGCTTCACTCTGAACTCTACTGCTCACTAGCTGTGCAAATTTAGACCAATTGCGTAAGTTCTCTGAGTCATCGGGGTCTTTGTAAACTGAGGGTAATAATAACTATCCAGCATATTGGAGTTAAGCTCAAAAAAGCCTTGTAAGAGTATCCTGTATGGGACAATACTCAATTACTGAGTTCCATCTCCTTATAGCTCAAAGCCATAAGTTTAGTTCAGGGGCGAGGAATGTTCAACCTGTAGGCTATATCCCCAAACCAAACTCATTGCCATCTCCTCCATCCCAACTCATAGAAGAACTGCCCCAGGGACTTCCCAAGACTGTGGTCCCTTCTTTCTCTACTTCCCCATCTCCCTCTTTTGCCTGAGGAGTGGTTTGTGGTTTTGAACTTCTGACCTTGCTGTTAGTAACCAAATTAGCAACCACTTCACCACCAGGGTTCCTCCATGAAATCATCCATATCAGCTAACATCACGCTCCTCAATAAAGAGAAGCAGCTTCACCTATCACATGATGGGTGAGTTAATTAAATGTTTGACCAGGATGGCCCCTCAACAATGCTATAAATATCCAAATGTCTCTCAGCAGGAAATGGGTCCTCACTTCCGAATCTTAATTCCCTTTCAGTTCAGCAGAGAGTATTGAAACAGGCATAGCTCTACCACAATTTTTGTGAACAGCCATGGTTTTCTTTAGTCAGTGGTTACTTGAAATACAATATTTTTAACATCTGTTTTCATCAGATCACCATTTGCCACAGGAATGAGCAAAAAAAATGAGGAAGCCACTAGCTGTTAACAATGTTATATGCTGGGAGGTGTATTTGGGGCTTAAAATGCACTGAACATCAAATCTGTCCTAGTAGTAGAAAATAAAAGGTTAACACACTCAGCTATTAATTCAAAGGTTGAGACTTTGAGTCCACTGAGAGGTTTCTTGGGAGAAAAATCTGTTATTTTCCCTATGAAAAATCAGTCATTGACAACCGTACAGAGTCCAATTCTATTCTTCTTTTTTAGATCTTAAAAAATTATTTATTTTAAGAAAGCATAGTTATTAGTGCGTTGTATATCTTATAACAATCCATACATCAATTGTATCAAGTGTATTTGTATATATGTTGCCAACTTTATTTTCTAAGCATTTACTTTCTAATTGAGCCCTTGGTATCAGTTCCTCACTTTTTCCACCTCCCACCCTCATGAACCCTTGATAAATTATAAATGAGTATCATTTTCAAATCTTACACCCACAGATGTCTCCCTTCCCCCATGGTTTCTGTTGTTTGCCCCTCCCTGGGGTGTGGGGTGTGTTTATGTGTCGATCATTGTGATTGGTTCCCCCTTTCTCCCCTTCTTTCCCTACTTGCCCCCTACCCTCCTAGTATTAATACTCCCATTCCTATTCCTGAATTCTGTGTGTCCTGATGCCTCTTATCTGTTCCTGTGGTCTAGCCTGCAATGAAGGGCAGCACTGGGGTCATGACAGTTGGGTGTTTGGAAGATGTTCAAGGAACCAGAAGAATATTGTGTTTCATCTGTGCTATATTGCACTCTCATGGACTCATCTCTTCTTTGTGAACCTTCTGTGAGGGCTGTCCCACTGTCTACAGATGGATTTTGGGTCTCTGCT
The DNA here is from genome assembly GCA_004026705.1 of Nesogale talazaci. Classification (NCBI taxonomy): domain Eukaryota; kingdom Metazoa; phylum Chordata; class Mammalia; order Afrosoricida; family Tenrecidae; genus Nesogale; species Nesogale talazaci. The sequence continues at coordinate 28,907 of PVJH01013581.1, read as the reverse complement.
TCAACCCCCCTCATTCTCAACAATATGTTTTTTTTTTGCTCTTCTGATGCCAGTTGACACCTCATACTTTTGTGCTTTTTCCAGCTGGACTGTTGCTTCTCTGCTAGATGGCAGCTTGTTTAACTTCAAACCTTTAATACCCCAGACATTATATCTTTAGATATCTGGGCATCCATTTCTATTCTGATGTACGTAGGGCCTCCATAAGTGAAATCAACTTGAAGTCAACTTAGAAAAAACCAAAACTATAATAGGAACTAAAAAGATTGGACCAAAGTAAGTACACTGACTGGAAAGGAAAAAGCGAAGTTTTTGTTTAGGGAAAACAAAGTGAGGATGGGTAGAAATAATATAAGGTACCAAGTCTTAGTTTTTCCCTCTGCATGACTGAGATAGTAATTCTTACTTCACAGGGGGATTAGAAATGTAAGGTGGTATTATTTATACAAAACATTCAATAAGGTACCAGACATAAATAAACATGCATAGAAACTACTGTGAAGCTCCTGTGAAATGGTTAGACTTTATATTAACTTGATCAACCTGCATGAAGATAGGGATGGAGCTCAAACTATCCATCAGATCATAGCCTGATGCCACCTCCTTGGGGATGTGGTTTTTTATATAAGAGAGATCCTAGACTGTATAAAGCTCCCTCTCTTGTCTCTTTTCCTTCTGCTGCTTCTGGATCCCATATCTAGTTAGTTGAACTCGTGCTGTATCACCAGGCAGATTCCAGAAGCCAATAGCAGATCTTGGATTCATTTAGCTGAGCATCCACCAACCTGTGGCCATCCTGTTTCATCTCCCTGTTTCCTGTTTGTCAGCTCCAGGAGATCTGTGAGTCAATGAGAAGCCACCAGCTTACATCTAATCTATGTGCTTGAACCAGACTGAGCATATCTCTAACTGTGCAAGCCCCTTTTTAATAGGAATCTCTTCGCACATGTACACACTTTGTTTTGAAAGACGTTCAGCTAGCATGCTCCTTAGAGGCAGTGATGGTGCGACTTCATCTTATGTACTGTGGACATGTTGTCAGGAGAGACCCGTCCCTGGAGAAGCACATCCTGCTTGGTAATGTAGAGGGGCAGCGCAAGACAGGGAGGTCTTCAGCGAGATGGATGGACGCAGCAGCTGCAACAATGAGCTCAAGCATAGAAACACTTGTGTGGATGGCAGAGGACCGGGCAGTGTTTCGCTCTGTTGTATATAGGATTGTTTGGGTAATATGGCATTTAAGAACAACAACATACACACATGTTCACATCACTAGTTTTGCTTTCTAGAGAACTCAACATTTGGTGCCAGTAATTTTGTTCTAGAAAAAGCAAAATTATAAAGATGAGCTTTCTAAATTGATTCTTAATCTGATTAGGCATAAAGACACTAAGCACTCTGCTTCTGTCTTTGTAAGTAAGATAAGCCTGTCACTCGTTGTAAAGAGGGCACTGCTCATCCATGGCACAAGATGGAAAAAGCACCCTAACTAACACCCCTGATAGATGAAATGTTGGTGAGAAGTGAGGATCTGAGTGACCATGTCTCTGACATATTCCTGCAATTTTGTCAGGATGAGAAGTAGAGGGAAGCTGATTGGTTGGTACCACTTACAGTAAATTGGTCAAGGAAAATAGATGGACTCAGTTTTGTCTGAAACTTGTGGTTAGTAGTCCAACTTATAACCCACAAAGCCATCAAGGCTCCTCAGGTGGAACACAGAGTCTCCTTCTTATGGAAACTGAAGGTTCCTTTCCCCCACTCCTTGGAAACTCGAGGAAGGGCATATGATCTCAATATAACCAGAGACTTCTACACAGAATTAGAGTAAAACTAAGCCACATGTCAGAGAGATTAATCTTATGATGGCAAGTGGTTGAGGCAGGGATCCAGGATGTTAACACAAAAAGCAGTATCACAAGCCCACTGCTTCTGTAGTAGGGTTTTGGCTGTGGCTTGTCAACTTCAGTTTGTGCATAAGCTTGGTTCTACAGCCTTTTCATAGACTTTAAGAGCTAACAAAAATTCTTTCAATATATTCAATTTATGATTATGTTAATCGAATTGTCTTCTTTTATTTACAACCAGGAATGATAGATTACACTGAATGACAACAAACTTTATGAAAGAGATTCTCTGTTTCTGTTTCCATGTGACAAAATGGGTGGACCTAAGTTTCCTGATGGCAGCCTAGCCTTGATTGCCCTTGGGCGGGACACTTTTTAGTTGAAGCTTTGAGGGAGAGTGACCCATTGTCCTACAGTAGTGGGTTGGTCCTATCTTTTGTGAGACACACAAAGGCCTGATGTCTGGAGCCTTTAGGGAGAATATCTAACTTCGGACTTTCACCTCAGATGATGGCAGTTAGTTACTAATATTTGCTTAATATTTGGAGTATATATAATTGTGAAAAAGTCCTAGATTCATCCCAGAGTATTGACTATGTAAAACAGCGGTTCTTAACCTGTAGGGCTTGACCTCTTTCAGAGGGCTTGTCCAATTCATAAAACTAGCAAAATTACATCCCAACCAAAACCAAACAAGCAAAAACATCCTCATGACTCCCCCCACCCCCCAAAAAGCAAAAAACCCCAAAAAACTAGCAAAATTACAGTCACGAAGTAGCAACGAAAATAATTTTATGGTTGGGGTGGGAGAGGGTTGGTCACCACAACATGAGGAACTGTGTTAAAGGGTTGCAGCATTAGAAAGGTTAAGAACCACCGATGGAAAGACATTTGATATATAGATAATAACACATTGTCAATAATGTCAAGAAGAACGGGAATTCCAGAACTTTTCATTGTGTTCATGTGGCACCTGCTCATGGATCAAGAAACAGTTGCTCAAAGAAAGAAGTGAATACTGCATGGTTGGAAATCAGGAAAAGTGGGCATCAGGTTTGAATATTCACTATATTTATCAAATCTGCATGATGAACAAATAGCATGAGAAGCTGGACTATATTAAAAGAATGTGGCATCAGGACTGAAAGAAAGCTTATTGATAACTTTCAATATGTAGATAATACAATCTTGCTGAAAGTGAGGAGGACTTGAAGTGCTTGCTGATGAAGATCAAGGAATGCAGCCTTCAGTCTGGATTAAAACTAAATGTTAAAAAAATCCTCAAAATTGGACCAATAGACAAAACCATAGAGAAAAGGTTGACATTGTCAAAGATTTCATTTTTCTTGGATTAGCAATCAATGCTTATAGAAATAGCAGTTAAGTAAGGAAATGATGTCCACTTTGCTGCACAAGATCTTTCTAAAGTGCTGATGAGCAAGTATGTCATTTTGAGTACTGCGGTGTGCCTGACCCAAGAGAAGTTGTTTTCATTTGCCTCAGATGCATTTGAGAGCTGAACAGCAAATGAGAAAGACCAGAGAAGAATTAATATAAATATATTAATTATGGTGAAGAATTTTGAAAGTACTGGGAATTGTCAGAAGAACCAAAAGAAGCTGTCATGGAAGAAGTACATCCAGAATGCTCTCTAGAAGGGAAGATGGAGAGAATTCATCTCATGCCCTTTGGATATGTTTCAGGACAGACCAGTCCCTGAAAAAGGAGTACTTGAAGAACTCCAAATATTAAGGAGGTAATAATAACTATATGCCAGCATCTGATGTGAAAGTCAGAAGTTAGGTATTCTCCCTAAAGGCTCCAGATTTCAGACCTTGGTGAGTCTCCCAAAGGTAAAGCAGAAGGGCGGTGAAAAAGAGGAAGACCTTCAAGGAAATGTATTGACATAGTAGTTGCAACTATGGGTTCAAACATAACCACAGCCATGAGGCTGGTGCAGGACTGGGAAGAGTTTCGTTCTATTGCATGACTTGGAACTCCCTTGATGGTACCTAGACAACAAGGCCAAGATGATATGTGGGTGCTTTTGAATTAATGAATCCATTAGTACAGCGTTCTCCTCCCAGACCTGAGTTTTCTCTGCTTTATTTGCCCAAAGAGAGATGAAACAAAGAATGGTCCCAAAGGTCCCTTTCATTCCTAAGATTTAAAATCTCTTTATATTTTCTATTGTGAATTACACTTTACAACAATAATAGTCGTGGCTAACCTGTATTGAAAATGTTAGCAAGTTAGTTACCATCCTAAGCACTCTTTAGGATTATCTCACCTAAACTCTGTGCACACTTATCCAAATGGTCGATTGTGAGCCATATAATAATTAAGTGCTCGGTCTAATAGGTAACTAATATGTGTGTATGTGTGTGTGTGTGTGTACGTGTGTATCAGAAGTGGCCAGCCTCTGATACGCACATCACAGGTTCAACAGGCACAGTTGTATAGCGATAATTTTTATTTATTATAATAAGGATATAGAGAGCATGAGAGAGAGAGAGAGAGAGAGAGAGAGAGAGAGAGAGAGAGAGAGAAACGATGAGAGTCAGACATATATCACATCAGGGTAGCATGCTCACCTCAGCCCCACTTGGTGGTCCACGTGGGGAGAGAGCGTGGGGGAAGAGATTACACGATAAGGGAGAGGGATTGAGAGCATCTGGTGGTGAGGGGCTGGATTGGCAGGAGAGAGAGAGAGCCTCTAGCCTATGTCCAATCCTTTTATTTCCTCTGGAGCCAGGCCAGGGCCCTAATTACAGGTCAGGAAATATGTCACAGGAAAGGGTTGTGCCATATGCACACATTATAGGAAAGGGAGCTATCGGGGTCCCATGTGACAAGACCAGAGCCCAGACTCCGGAATGTGGCTGAACAGGCTAGGCTGAGATCATTAGCAGCAGCATGTGAATCTGCCCACAGGCTTCTAAGCAAACCATCATTCTAACAGCCGGGGAGTCAGCTCTGTTGTGAGACACGCAAAGGCCTCCGATAACTGGGAGCTTCAGGGAGAACAGCTGATTTAACTTGCACACCAAATGCTGATAGTTTGCTTAATATTTTGGAGTATATAATTGTGGAAAAGTCCTGTCTTCATCCCATGTGCATGTGTGTGAATAGAGTGACTTGAAAAGACTGTGTGGAAGTGACAGAATTTCATGCCATTTTGACAAATAGAGTTCAGGAGTGGAGTCTAGTCTGCCAATCAAGTCCCAAGGTAACACCCATCAGGAAGATTCTGGGAACTTCCTCTTTTTCTCCTGGGAGGAGGAAGGCACTCTCTTTCTGCTTCACATTCTTGTTGACAAGTCGCAAAGAACCATTCTGAAAGCAGCCAGAGTCCTGGAGTTGTGTGGAGACCCACACCAGTGCTGAGTTGCTTCTACCACCACTGGATCCCCAAGACTTTCCACACACTCGCTTGTGACCTTCCTGCATTCTGTATTTTTGCACATATTACATGAGCCTGAAGAGAAATTTATGGACTAGTGTTGGACATAGGGCTAACATCGGACTTAAGGATTTGATGTGGACTGGGCTGGGATTTTTTTTTTTAAATATACAGTTACTCTTTGTTATAAAACTTTCTCTTACACACATATGGTTTTGTTTCTCTAGTATAAGTAGTTAACACCGACAGGATAAAAAACAGAAAAGAAAAATGCCCAAACAATCGGATGTATTTTTTTCTGTCAGAAGAGACAAGTTAGGGAAAACTTGCCAAGGAAGTTGCAGTTCTTGAGTGCTTACCCTGTGAATCCTCATAAAACTCTCGGAGTTTCTCAAAGGAAAGGTGAGGCTGAGAGAAGCCAAGTAACACATCGCCAGTGCCACCAAGGGGAGAAGGTCAGGTCTGATCATTTCCTGAGTCCTGACTCATTCCACTACCCCAGGATGGTAAAAGTATTGTTGTAGAAAAAACCTTCTTAGCTTCTCACTGGAAAACCCTGACCTCTGTCAAATAGCTTTCCTTGAATCTGTTCTCCTAAAGGACACATGAGAGTCTTCAATCAGTAAAGTCACAAATAAACAAAAGAAATGAACAAATTCATTGCCTATCCCGTGACAAGAGTGGGCATCAACTTGATGGTGGGCAGTGAGTGAGTGAGTGGTGGTCTTGGGCTTTGGAAGATGCAAAATATCAGACATATACTAGATTCTGTCATTATCTGAGCAGCCTGGCCTGATTATAGCAGGAAAGTGTCTGGCTGAACACTCAAGGATAGCAAAAACCTTTGAGAAGGACAGTGGGTCTCAGCTAAGCCTGACACAACCTTTCCTTTGGCTGGTCTGTCTGTTTTCCTAAGTGACTGCTTGGTTAAAGAAACACAGAAAAACTGAGAGACTCGTGTCCTGCTTGTAAACCTGCCCTCCAGCTGTACAGAGGGCTAGCGAGGGAGTCGAGAAGCTAAACAAGATGCAGATGGCTAGCTGACCCAGGCAATCAGAACCCACGTACTGGAGGTTGAGCAACATTACAGACAGCGCCTTACACTCCCCCTCACAATCCTCGCGGTGACCCTTCTGGCACAGAGTTGATGGCTGGGATGGGCATCATAGAGAGGAAATGAGGAAATGGATTGGCCCCAATCTTACCCCACCACCTCCCATCCTTTTCTCTTTCTTCTAAAGTCTAGATTTAGCCAGTGGTCCTCAGGAGTGTCTGAAGCTAGATAGAGTTCAGTCAGCCAAAGAAGCCTGGCTTGTGTCTCAGGGCCTGGACATTGCCTCTGTGATGTGAAATGAGGGGTTGTCCCACCCCCCACCCCCCTCTGGTGCTGCCAACCTGGAATCCACTGGCTCTCTGATAGCTTTTCTCCCTCACATACATGCACTGAGGAGCAGGGAATCCTAACTTTGTAAACTGTCCTTCTCCCTCCCCATTTCACCCCAGTAGAGGTGCATACATGGAAAGCAAGTATTCTAAGTCAGTATGTCAGGCGTAATGCCTCTCCGGACTTACTGAGGCAGAGATAAATGTTCCACTTTCTAACCTGCTCTTGCATCTTATGTACATCCCTGAAAAAAGACTATAGAACAGAATAATTAAGACAGATTATGGCAGAGGATAACCTGGGTTCACGTCCATTTTGCCACATACCGACAGTGTGGTTTTTCAAAGTTACTTGCTGGAGCTTAATTTTTTTCTTTTCAAATCGTGATAATAGTAATCGCTTGCACAGATTACGTGAGGTAATAGAAGTGAGGTACAATAAACGTACTTATATATACACGTATGTGTGAATATGAAGTTAAGTAAAAAATCATTGCTTTAACAGCATAGAAACCTTTATTAAACAAAAATATCAAAATGTGAAACTATTCTCAACATAACTTCCATCTAGGTCGATGCCCACTCCCTCAAAAAAAAAGTCTAGAAACAAGTGCTGCTTGCATGGGTGAAGTTTTCTTAGTATGCATTTTTCTCACAATGAGCAACTCACTCTGAGTTAGTGCACTCAGTGGCGTTCCTGGGAAGGTTCTCTCTGGTCACAGTGACTATTTTTGTTAAAGTGTTTCGCTGGACCTTCCTTTTTATATCATGGCTGATTTAAGAGAACGGTGAGCATCTGTGAAATTCTGTTCCCTGCTCAGGAAAAATGCTGCAGAAACTGTTGTGATGCTGAACACAGCTTACAAGGGCAGCACTATAGGAAAACCTCAAGTGTAAGAGTGGTTTTTCTCATTTCAAAGGTGGTGAAATGTCAATTGATGACAAGCCTCATTCTGAACATCTATTAACATCCCAAATGGATGAAAATGTCAATTTGGAGGGTATTTGGAGTTCATTCTACCATGTCAGACTATTAAACAAGCTTTCTATTTAGAGTTCTTGAAAAGATAGCATAACGGTGTGTGACAAAAATGCCTGATTTGTGGCGCATGGGGGACTAGTTCTGTCACCATGACAATATACTTACATAGCCACCTCAATATCCCAGTGTTTTGACAAGAAAAAAATTAGTAAGCATGCACCTTACTCACCTGAATTCACTCTCTGCGACTTCATGTTTGTTTCTGCTAATGAAAGAGGACATGAAAAGACAGCAATTTGATGACATAGAAGAGGTAACCCCAAAATGAGGGAAGTGCTCTCAGCCAGTCAAGCAGATGATTTTGAAAAATGTTTCCAAGAATGGAATTGCAGATTTGGCAACTGTAGTAAGAGTAATGAAGTGTACATTGAAGGTGATAACGTTGTTTTGTAAAAACTAAATGTAAATTCATAGCTTTGAAAAAAAAATCCATTAGGGGGCACCCCCTTGTTGTATACACTAGAAGTGTATAGGTTTTCCATCTATCAAACTTTTCCTGTAGAATTCGGCACTCTTCACTGTACACACCATTGTAAATGGCAGTTTTAGCTTGCTGAGGGATTTCTATCAATGCTCTTTGGGGAACAAAAAAAAAATCCAAAGGGTAGAATTAGGCTGTAGAGAGAATGGGGGCAAGATTTCTGCAGTAGTCACCTAATCTGCGGTGTCAATTTGAGGATGAGGAGTATAGAGGTGGAGTCTAGCCTGTTAATCTAGAGAGAGCCCATGAGACCTCTGTATGGATATGACCTTTTCCTGAGAATTCTGGGAAATGTGGTCATTCCTTCTTGGAGGGGGAGACACTGTCTCTGTCGGTTCACTCCCTTGGAGACTTTCCACTGACAAGGCTGACTTCCTGTGAGACATTCCTGAGGAGAAACCACTTGGAGCTGCCCTGGTGTCCTGAGCTGGACAAGCCACATGGACGCAACCAGATCTCTGAAACCGGAGGAGCCACTTGGAGACCCCTGGCAGCACTGAGATGTTTATAATGCCACTGGGTCCAAAGGCATTCTGCCCATCTGGCTTGTGATTGTCTTGCATTCAGCACCATTGCAGGTGTTTCATGCGTCTGAAGAAGACTTTATAGACTGGCGTTTGACATATGGGCTAGAACCAGACCTGGACTGGACTGGGTTGGAATGCTTTCTTAATGTACAATACCTTTTCTATAAAACTCTCTCTTATTTACACATGCATGTTTATGGATTTGTTTCTCTAGTCTACCCAGACTAAAGACAGCTTCCTAATGATATTCTCATAGGGTAGCTCTGGCTCCATGCAGGTGCCTTGTGGTGATAGAAAAATTAGTGTAACTTCCCTTGCCTTTTTTCTCAGTGACAAACTTTTCAATTTTCTTTAAGCTTCTTGCTGATAAGCCCTGTGATTTTTCTGTGTTCTTTGAGAAAATGGTTACTAAGATTAGCAATTTGGAATCCCCCCCAAAACATGTACCATAATCTTCTGAGATGGCCTCATTTCCTTGAATTAAACTGGTCAAGCAAATCCACCAGAAACCATTGTTTTGATAGGACATTCTTAAGATACCATAATAAGACTAATACTAATTGAGAGAACTTATCTACAATCATCCATTGATCACAGAGATATGTTTAAACACATTTTTTTGAAATAAACTCATCCATGTATGATCTGGAATGCTAGCAGCAGTACTTTTGACATAATGCTGTTTGCATACATACATATAAAATTATGTATGTAATTAATACTTTCTGGCATGAATATGAAGATCCTATCATATATTATCATCTGTTTGTCTGCATCCTCCACTAGATTGTAAGCTTTTTGAGGGTTGGGACCATGGCTTCTATTTACATATCATTTAAGCCAAAGTTTCAAACATAGTAGGGGTTTGATAAGTAATTGATAGATAAACCAACACTCAAATATTGTGTTGATCAACCCACCCAGTAGATACACTATCAACTGAGGCAGAAAAGTCCAATTCATCATGGAACTCCTGCCCCCAATCTTCATTATTTCCTGGAGAATCCCTTGTGGAAACTTCCAGAGGAGGACTGGTTTCAATTTAAAGAGATAAAGAGAGCCATGTGCTGGAGAAATGCCTTATCCTGGTTTCCAATCGTTTTCTCTTTATTTTCTCAAGACTTTTACCCTGCCTCCCTCCTTTGGGCCCCTCCCAAGTTATACCTCATGCTGCTCCAGTCCCCAGCCCTGGTCAGTTCTTTTTTCCCACACATCTTGGGACACCATTGCCTGATCTCTAGCATGAAGTAGGGACCAGTTACCTCAGAGCGCAGGCTGGCTGGTGCCCTTCCCACAGTCATCAGCCACAGCCCTTCAACACCAAGTAGCTCTGCTGGAAGCTGCCCAACTTTTGTCATGCTGACTGTGGTGTCCAAACTGGGGACTCGCATGTCCTGAATGCTAGGAAGACCACACAGAGGGTGTGCCCAACCCTAGCCTGGTTCCTCACCCCACCCAGGCCACACACATATACCCTATCCCTGCAATACACATGCTGCATTACACATTTACACACACTACATTACATAGTCCCCTCTCTCATCTCTTGCTATACCCATCCTTAGACCAAAAGCCACTATGTAGTATGTGGCTCACTTAGCACTGCCAATTTTTGAGTCTGCAGAGTTTTCTATCTAGCTCACATCATGACACTCAAATTTATCGAGTATGCACTGAATACAAAAGCCTACACGAGGGTCAAGGATTCCTAGTGGTGCAGTGGGTGAGTGCTCAGCTGTTGACCCAGCATCTCTGGGAGAGAAAGATGTGGCACTCTGCTCTCCCAAAGGTTACAGCATTAGAAACACTTTGGGCAGGTGTGTCCTATAGGGTCACGGTGAGTTGAAATTACATAACAAAAAATAGCAACGCATGGGATCACCATGAATCAAAGGCAAACGTAGATATCAGACAACTCCCACGCTAGTTACTCTGGAATCGTGAGGAAGACTAGTATCCCTTCTTTTTTAGTATGAAGAATAAATTTGGCTTAACAGGGCCATTGGTGGCTAACCATGGATCTATCCCCCTCTTGTTCACCCAGAGCAGCTTTACTTTGCCTTGTTTTATCTATGACTGTCGAAGCAAACTTTATTTTGAAGAAATGATGTAGGAGTTAGAAAACAAACAAAATATAAATAACCGCTCTTTCCTGAGTACTCCACTGTCTCTGCTTGCAGAGAATGAAAATATAGGGGTTCAACAGGGATGAAACTTTAGCTCCATCTTCTTTCCATTCTTTTTGTCCCCTTTTAAACAAACACGTACATACACTCAAACATAGTCATAAGTCCTGCTCCTCCCAAACTGTAACTTCTTATCCTTGGTTACCAAAGGGTTACTGTAAACCCCTAGACTTAAAAGGCCATCTACCTTTATTCTGGGTCTAATATTTTATCTGGTGAAGATGGGTATGCTTTCAGCATCCAATTCTTAACTGAGATGAATTGCAGCGTTCGCAATCTACTCGGGGTTCACTTCATCTGTTGGATTTTTTTACAACCCCAGAGGTCCATATTGGGAAATGAGGGTGAGGAAGCCAGGGTCAAGCGCAGGACAGATGCAATCTTGAGGATATTGTTGAGAAATAGAGGAATGTGTGGAGTAAACAATCAGCTTCCCTTAAATTTGGCTTCACAAAAAAGTCCCCCATCCAGTGAATGTTCAGTATTGAGAAGAGGCATGTCAGCAATCATTAGGTCGTTCTGCGTTCACAACCCAGTCCTAGATATGAGGATGGGATGAAAAGGACAGATCTCTGCCCTCAAAGATCCAACATTCAAACTGAGGAAATTAAGACCACATCTATCTTTGCAAGGCACATGCCACCCCATGGTAGCATGTGATCAGTGCTGTTAGAAGGAAGGAATTCAAAGGAGTGGAAAGTCTTAATGGAGATGTGCGTCATGTCACCATTAAGGCCTTAAAGAATTAGATGGAAAAAAAGAGTTTACAGAGAGCATTTCAGGGGACACAAAGTACCACCAAGAATAATAATAGCGAAGATGATCCAGGAGTAGAAAATGCTGAGCAGACCAGCAGAACTGCATGTGGGGTATGAATAAAGATAAACACCATCGTAGTAGGTTGCACTCTCTAGTGAAGTAAAATCCATGACACTTGTGTATCTGTGATTATAGAAAGAGATCTCTATCAAGAAATGACATACATTGTTGTAGAAATAGATAAGTTCAGTCTGTTTCAAGTTTGTAAGTCAAATGTAAGCTAGAAACTTTTCCTGGATTTGTAGCTACAGGAGCTGCTAAACAGAAAGCAGGAAGAAACATGCATTCCACCCCCCTCCCCACATCCCCCCACTAGTGGATGCAGAACTGAATGAACTAAGGTTGGCTGACTAAACCCCAGGTCAACAGTTCACTTGCTGATGATTTCTAAGATTGCAAGTGAAATAGCAGATGATGGATGAGTTGGACATTGATTCCAAACCCAGCAAAAGGCAAAGGACAAGAGAGAGTTCAGTTCTGCTCAAGCCTTTCTTCTACAAAAGTCCATACCCCCAAATAGGTATCATTGAGCTGTGACCTGTTGTATAGGGTGGGTTCCACACCTGCCTTCACTCAGGTATCTTGAGTTGCTATAAAATCTAACCATCACAGACCACCCCTTGTCAACGTGACACTGGTACACAACTCTAATCATACACAACTTTCAAACAAAGATAATAATGAAGTCACATTTGCTTCTAACATAATACAACTATGCATACACTGGAAATTCACTAACCTCATTTAAATCTTATGTTTCATAAGTGAACAAAACAAAAATATTTGACTTATACATATAAACAGAAACTACCCATAACAATTACAGTCCTCATTTCTGCAGTAGGTTACATAGCCATAGCTGCTAAGTAGAACTAACTTCTTCCTATACTACCAATTTCATATCTCCTTTGTCCTCAACAAGTATCTCAATTTTCTCTATGCTTTTGTTTGTCTCTTCCTATCCTGAAATTTCAATCACTCATCAATTATTTCTCTTGATGGTGTATCACATAATTCTTAGGCTTCTTCTTTGTGGTGGTTCTGATCAGTATGGAGAGATTTGACTTCAGTGTGACTAATTTTGTCTCCCAACGATTCAGTTCATTTCTCTGCCCTTTCAGTGTCATTCATTTCTGAAATCTCAGTATTAATTTCAAGGATTTTTTTCTGTTCTATGTTTGATCACTTTCTGTCATTTTGTCATACTGTGGTACTTTGTATGTTGCTGTGATTCTGGAAACTATGTTACTTCTATTTCAAATGCCAGTCAGGTCACCCAAAATTAACAGGTTTCAGTGGAGCTTCCAAACTAAAAGAGACTAAAAAGAAGGAATTGAGTGTTCATGTCAGAGAAATTAACCACTGAAAACCTTGTGCATAGTTTTGAAACATTGTCAAGTACTGAAGACCTAATAAATGGAAGCAGAACATTGTCAGAGAGTGTCAAGAAGATGAAACCCACAGGTCAGAAAGCACTGAAAATATGGCTGAAGAAGAGCTACCCTCTTAAAGTAAAGTTGACCATAATGATGTGAATGGATAAAATCTGTGGGAGTGAAACTTAATTGTTGATGTGACACAACTAAAAATGGGAAGAAACAACTGAAACAATCTAATAATAATAATCTGAACTTGGAATGTATGAAGCTAAGAACATTATAAGTTGTACAAAATGAAATGGAATGCATAAAGATCAATATTCTAGGTGTTAGTGGTCATCTGAATAATAAAGTCATATAGTTTCTAATTCTGGGAAGGACACAATCAAGAGAAATGGCATTATATTCATTGTCAAAAAGAACATTTCAAGATCTATCTTGAACTACAATGCTACCTTTGACAGGACTATATCTATTTGCCTTCAATGATATTCAACCAATAAAACTATTATCCAGGTTTCTCACCAATCACTAAAGCTATTGGTCAAGAATTCTACCAAGTGTTAAGGTAGTAGATGGACATTAAGCCTCTACTCAAGTACTCCTTCAATGCAAGACTATTTTGTTCTAATAACTTGGTATTCTGTGATGTTCAACTTCTTGAAATGATCACTGAAGACAAAATGGGTGCATAAGCAAATATAGTGAAGAAAGCTGATGGTGCTTGGCTATCAAAAGAGATAGGGCTTAAAGATAAACAAGTGGCCAGCCGAGAAGCAACAAAGCCCATGGGGAAGAAGCACACCAGCCTGTGTGTGAGCATGAGATATCAATTGAATCAGGAATTAGGCATCAAAGATCCAGAACAAATGATCCTATCAATGTGAATGAGGGGGAGTGAGTAATGGAGACCCAAAGTCCATCTGTAGACAATTGGACATTCCCTTACAGAAGGGTCACAAGGAAGAGACAAGCCAGTCAGAATGCACTATAGCACCAAATGAAACACACAACTTTCCTCTAGTTCTTTAATGCTTCCTCCTCCCCCACTACCAGGACTTCAATTCTACCTTACAAATCCAGCTAAGGCAGAGCATGTACACTGGTACAGGTAAGAGTTGGAAACACAGGGAATCCAGGACAGATAAACCCCTCAGGACCAATAATGAATGTAGCAATACCAGGAGGGTAAGGGTAAGGTGGGGAGGAACCGATCACAGTGATCTACACTATAAACCCCTCCCTGGGGGATAGACAACAGAGAAGCAGGTGGAGTGAGACAGCATGCAGTGTAAGAAATTGAATAATAATAATTATTTAAAGATGATCAAGGGTTCACGAGGGAGGGAGAGTGGGGGAGAGAAAGAAAAAAATGAGGAGCTGATATCAAGGGCTCAAGTAGAAAGAAAATGTTTTGAAAATGATGATGGCAACATATATACAAATATGCTTGACACAAAGGATGTATGTATGGATTGTGATAAAACTTGTAAGAGCCCCTCAGGTAGTTAAGATTTATTGTGCCAACATGGCCAAAGAACACATGTGGAATTAGTTGAAGGGCAGAGAGATAAATGGGTTGGTGACCCTCACCATTTTGGTCTCTTACTTTCTGGTGGTCAGACAGGGTGTAGCGGCCTTAGCCAGTTCTCTGCTTCAGTTATCAAGGCTTACTTTCTCCAACACATATCCAAGAAGAAGCCACATGGACTTACGCTGATGCAGCCCTGGGTGCTGGAGAAGTTGTGTGGAGATCCCTGTCAATGCTGAGATGCTTACATGCCCACTGATTTGACTTTCTTCCTTTATTTGCTACCATTGCAAGTTTGTGAGTTTGTGGAGGACTTTGTAGATCGGTGTTGGACATATGGGATAATGTTGGAATTATGAGCTTGGACTGGATGTTTCTTAACATGTACACTTATCCTTTATATAAAACTCTCTCTTATAAAATATGAGTGTCTACGAATTTTGTTTCTCTAGTCTACCAGACTAAAACAGCCCCCAATAAAAGAATTTTAGAAAGAAAAGAAAATGAAAACAAATCCATGAGAACCAAAATATGACTTTGATTCTCTTCCAACCGAATCTGGAGAACATTTCAAGAACAGTTATGATACATTGATCATCAATGATAGCAGATCTGATGAGTTGTGGGATGGTACAAGAACATCATATACAGAGAAAGAAAGATCACTAAAAAGACACAAAAGAAAGAAAAGATAAACGTGGATGTCAGAAGAAACTGAAAATTGATCTTAATTGTAGAATAGTTAAGGTAAGAGGAAGAAATAATGAAATCAAAGAGCTAAATTTAAAATTTCAAAAGGCAGAAGACAATATAAAATATAATAAAATGTGGAAAGACCTACAGTTACAAAACCAAAAAGGAAGAACACACTCAGTTTCTTTCTTTCTTTTTTAATCATTTTTTGGGGGGCTTGTACAACTCTTATCACAATCCATACATGCATCCATTGTATGTCAAGCACATTTGTACATTTGTTGCCCTCATCATTCTCAAAGCATTTGCTTTCTATTTAAGCCCTTGACATCAGCTCCTCATTTTCCTCCTTCCTCCCTCCTTCCCTCCCCCTCCCTCATGAACCCTTGATAATTTAGAAATTAAAATTGCTTTCTTATATCTTACACTGTCCAATGTCTCCTTTCACCCACTTCCCAGTTGTCTGTACCCTAGAAAAGAGGCTATATGCAGACCTTTATAATTGGTTCTTTAACTGAAACAACTCAATAAAAAATTCAAGTCATGAGTTATAATATTGAAATATTCTATGGGCAAAAGATTGAATGATGTAGAAGCATCAAAAGATATAAAAGAATATGTAGGCACTATTCCATAGAGAGGCAGTTGACAGTCCACCATTTTAAGAGGTAACATATAAACAAGAATCAATGTTACTCAAGGGAGAATTTCAAGCCCCACTGGAAGCATTAGCTCAAACCAAGACACCAGACATTGTTGGAAGATCAATTAAAATGTTAGAACAAGCAGATGAAGTACTGAGAGCACTTACCTATGCTAGGAAATTTGGAAGACAGTTATTTGGCTAACTGATTGAAAGAAATCTATATTTACATCCATTTCAAAGAAAAGTGAGCTAACAGAACGATCAATGTATAGAACAGTTTCATTAATATCACTTGCTGAAAATCATCCAACACCATTTGCAGCAGTGCTCTGACAGGTAGCTGCCAGAGGCTCAGGTTAGATTCAGAAGAGAGAGTGGAACAAAGAATATTGTTGCTGATATCTGATAGATTTTGGCTGAAAGCAGAGAATATCAGAAAGATATTTACTCTTATTTTATCAACTATGTCAAGGCATTTGACTATGTGAATCATAACAAACTATGGATAATTTTGAACAGAATGAGAATTCCAGAACATTTATCTATGAGCATGTGGAACTTGAACATGGATCAAAAGGGAGTTGTACAAACAGAACAAGGGTATGTTACATGTCTTGAAATCAGCAGAGGTGGGCTTCAGCCTTGTATCCTCTGACCACAGTGACTCAATTTGTTTGCTGAGAAAATAATCGGAGGAGCTGGATTATACAAAGAAGTGCAGCTGAAGGATGGGAGGAAGGCTTATTGATAACCAGAAGCATGCAGAAGACACAACCTTGCTTACTAAAAGTGAGGAAGATTTGAAATATTTGTTGATGAAGATCAAGGAGTACAGCCTTCAGTATGGATTACAATTCAATGTAAAGAAGATAAAAATCCCCACAAGTGGACTAATAGGTAACATCATGACGAACAGGGAAAAAGTTGATTCCCTGATTCACAATCAATGCTCATAGAATCAGCACTGAAGAGCTCAAACAACATGTTGCATCAGGCAAATCTTTTGCAAAAGACCTCTTTTAAGTGTTGAAAAGCAAAAGTATTTCTTTGAAGACTAAGGTGCACTGAGCTGTGGTATTTTCAATTGCCTCATGGGCATGTGAAAGTTGGGCATTGACAAAGAAGACCATAGAAGAATTGATGCATTTGAATCGTGGTGCTGTTGGAAAATATTAAAAGTGCCATGGACTGCCAAAACAACAAACAAATCTATGTTAGAAGAAGCACAGCCAAAAAGCTTCCTTAGAGGCAATGATGGTGAGACTTCATCTCATGTACTTTGGACATGTTATCAGAAGAGACTAATCCCTGAAGAAGGTCATTATGCTTGGGAAAGCAGAGGGGTAGCACAAAATAGGAAAGCCTTGTATAAGATGACAGTGACTGTCACTGTGGGTTGAAATGTAAGAACAATGGGAAGGATGGAGCAGGACTGGGTGGTGATTTTTTCCCTCTTGTACAGTCATCGGTGAGTCAGAAGGGACTTGACAGCACCTAACAACAGCAGCAACTTGTCCTTTTGGTTGTCAAGTTTTCTTTTTCTTTTAAAAAATCATCTTATTGGTTCTCACAGCTCTTATCACAATCCACAAATCCACTCATTGTGCCAAGCACATATATTGCCATCATCATTTTCAAGACCTTTTCCTTCTACTTGAACCCTTGGTATCAGCTCCTCATTTTCCTCCTCCTTCCCCAGCCCTCCCTCCCTCATAAACTCTTGATCATCTATGAATTATTATTACTTTTTCATGTCTCACGCTGATCGATGTCTCCCTTTACCCACTTTTCTAATGTGTGTCCCCCTGGGAGGGGGTTATAATGTAGATCATTGTGATTGATTCCCCTTTCTCCCCCACCCCCCTTCCCCTTCCCCTCCTGGTATCGCTACCCTCATTATTGGTCCTGAGGGGTTTATCTGTCTAGGATTCTCTGGGTTTTCAGCTCTGATCTCTATCAGTGTACTTGCTCTGGTCTATCTGATTTTGCAAGCTAGAATTGGGGTCATAATGGTGGGGGGCAGGCTGTGTGTGCAGGGAGGAAGCATTAAAGCACAAGAGAAAAGTTATATGTTTCACTGGCTTGTCTCTTCTTTGTGACCCTTCTGTAAGGGGATGTCCAATTATCTACAGATGGACTTTGTGTCTCCCCTCTTCACTCCCCCTGAGTCATAATGATGTGATTTTTTAGTTCTGGGTCTTAGATGTCTGATTCAATTGACACCTCATTATCACACGGGTTGGTGTGCTTCTTCCCTGTGGGCTTTGTTGCTTCTCAGCTAGATGGCCACTTGTTTATCTTCAAGTCTTTAAGATCCCAGATGCTATCTCTTTTGATAGCCAGGCACCATCAGTTTTCTTTATATTTGCTTATGCACCCACTTTGTCTTCAACAATTGTGTCCGAAAGATGAGCATCATGGAATGCCAGGTTAATGAAACAAAGTGTTCTGCATTGAGGGAGTACTTGAGTAGAGGTTCCATGTCCATCTGCTTCCTTAATACTAAACCTATAATATATGTACATAGATCTATTTCCCTATCATCATATAAAATATATTTGCATATGTATATCCCTGAATTTAGAGTGCATTAAATGCCCTTGCTGCTGAGTTCTTTTCTCTATTTCCTTTTACTTTCCTCTTGTCCCACTATCATGTTTAGACTTCATTTGAATTTCAGTAATTCACTAATTCGAGTTACACTGCCCTTGAGCAAGCCCTACCAGGCATCCTACGCCCTCCTCTCCATTGATTTTACATCAATAGCTGTTCTCTTGTCCCTGGGTTTGTAACACCCATTCCTTTCCCCTGCCTCCCATCTCCAATGTTCCCCCAGAAGAATTAGTCCTGTCTTCTTCTTCAGATTGTTTATCCCACCTATCTTATCTAGATAGACCTGCAAAGACATAAGCACAAAAACAAGACAGAGCAGAACAAAACAATGAAAGAAAACAAAACAAAACAAAACAAAAAATCAAACAACAACAATAACAACAAAACCAATGACAAAAGAAAAGAAAATCCTATAAATAGTTCCAGGTACGTTTGTTGACTTTTAGGACTGTTTTCTGGTCGAGTTTGATGGGGTGCTGCATCCTGGCCCCAAAATCTGTTTTGGGTATTCCTTGGGAACTGTCTTGCTTTTCTCTCCTTGCTGCTCGTTTAGCTCTGAAACACTAAGTGTTTCACTGGAGTGCGGTGGAGTCAGATCAGACCCAATCCAATGTTGTCTCTTGTAACGCTAAGGGTCAGTGAGTGACACTGTGTCTTGTGATTGCCAAGTGTTCATTCGTTTTGTTAGTCTTTTTCTTACAACACTTTATTTACTTATTTTGGAGTTTTGTCTTCATTTTCCTTAATTTTGTTTCTGTTTTCTTCAATTTACCCTTCAATTTTGAAGGTGACTTAATATTACTCTTTTGAATTTTTTCCTTTCTTTTTTTATCAAATCATTTTAGTGGGGCTCAAACAATTCTTCATCACAATCTACATATACATCTATTGTGTCAAGCACTTTTGTACATTTGCTTCCCTCATCATTCTCAAAACACTTGTTTTTCACTTCAGTCCCTGGTATCCGCTCCTCATTTTTCCCCTCTTCCAGCTTTCCCCTCCCCCATCAACCCTTAATAATGTGTAAATTATTATTTTGTCATATCTTACACCATCAGATGTCTCCCTTTACCCACTTCTCTGTTGTTCCACTACCAGGGAGGAGGTTATATTATATGTAGAGCCTTGTAATCTGTTCCCTTTTTCTCCCTCACCTTCCCTCCACTCTTGTGTCACTCTTCTCACCACTTGTACTGACTGTGCTTCCGGTTCCGTTCTGTACCAGTGCACGTCCTCTGCTCCAGTTGAGTTTGTAAGGCGGAATTAGCATCATGATAGTGAATAAGAAGGAGAGGAAACACTTAAGAACTAGAGGAAGTCTGTATGTTTCATTATTGCTACATTGCACCAACTGACTTGTCTCCTCCCCAAGACCCTTCTGTAAGAGAATATCCAGTTGCCTAGAGATGAGCTTTGGATCCCCACTCTGTACTCCCCCTCATTCACAATGATATGAATTTTTGTTTTTTTGTTGTCTGCTACCTGATCCCATCAACACCGATTTTTAAAAATTAATCATTTTGGGGCTGAGCCCCGGTGGCCTAAGTGGTTGAGTGCGGGACTGCGACCCTCAGGCTTGGCAGTTCAAATCCAGCGGCGGCACTCAGGAGCAGCACTGGGTAGCACCCACAACCACCAGAGGCAGTGATGCCCCCCCCCCCAAATTAATCATTTTATCGGAGGGTTCTTATAAATCTCATAACAATTCATCATCCAATTTTATTAAGCATACTTGTAAATATATTGCCATCAACGTTTCCAAAACATTTTCTTTCTATTTGAGCTCTTGGTATCCTGCTCACTCTCCACCTTTGTGAATCCTTGATCATCTATATATTATTTTTGTTATTTCGTGTCTAGCAATGTACGTTGTCTCCCTTCACCCACATTTCTGTTATTTGCCCCCCTGGGGGTGGGCTATATAACCAACCTTATGATGGGTTCCCTTTTCTCAAACCTCCCTCCCCCCCCCCGCCCAACTATCCCTCTTCCTTCATACTTATTTCTAGTCCAACTATCAGTCCTGAATTTCATGTGTCAAGAGGTGTTATCTGTATCAATGTGTGTATTCTGGTGTAGCTGGATTTGTAAGGTGGAACTGGGCCCACATAAGAGGGGAGAGGAAGCATTCAGGCACTAGAGGAATGTTGTATGTTTTGTCGGTGTTGTACTGCATCCTAGTTGAATCATCCCTTTCTTGTAACCCTTCTGTGGGGATGTGTGTGTCCAATTGTTTATAGATGGATTTTAGGTCTCCACCCCAAACCCCTTCTTTCATATTAATGTAATTGTTTTGGATCTTTTGATACCTGATCCTGTTGACGCGTCATGATCACAAATTCTGGTGTGCTTTTTCCATGTGGGTTTGTTTGCTTCCCTGATGAATGGCTGCTTGTTTAATTTCTTACCTTTTGATAGCCAGACACCATCCACTTTCTTCACTACATTTGCATGCTCCCATTTTGTCTTCAGTGATCATGTCAGGAAGGTGAGTTTCAAAGAGCACCAAGTTATAAAAGTGTTCTTGTGTTTAGGGAGGCCTTGAGTAGAGGCTCAAAATTCATCTGCAAGCTTAATACTTATTTATATGTTACTTAACATATAAATATATGTACATTGGCCTCTATCCGTTTCAGTACAAATTAATATATTTACATACATATATACCACTCTAAGTAGCTTCCGTTTCCTACCTTTTTCCTCTATTCTCTCTCACCTTCCTCCTGTGCCATTATCGTGCTCACCCTCCATTTGACTCCCACTAATTCCTTTCAGATACATTGCACTTGATCAATCCCCACCAGGCATTATATACTCTCCTCGCCATCAATTTTAGGTTTCTTGTTGTTCCCTCACCCCTGAGTTTGTTGCCTCACCGTACCCTCCGCTCCCATGTCCCCCTGGGACTGCTGGTCCTGTTGTTTTCTCCTCAGGGTTGTTTGTCCTACATATCTTATATTGATAGACACAGGGAAGAAGAAAAAAAACTGGTAGATAGTTCTGGGTCTGTCTTCTGCCTCCTTAAGAATATTTTCTATTTGGGTCTAGTAAGGTGTCAACCTGTGTCCCCTGAGTCAGAAGTCTATTTCCAGGATTCCCTGGGGACTTGATTACTTTGTTCCCCTTGCTTCCTTGCTGTCCTCCTTTCGAGTTTCACTCAGCTGTGTGTGGGGCAGCTGGGGCACACTTTCTGCACAGTGTCCCTCATAGTGCTTTGGGTCAGTGCTGTCCCCAATAGCCCTGTGGCTCAGTGTGGGAATATCATGTCTCATGGTGGGGCCAGTCCTATGGTCCTCTCTGTGCATTGGCTGCTCCAAGTAGGCATGTCATTCCTGGGGCTTGGTGGGCTTTGATGAGATCTACTCTCTCTCTCTTTCTCTCTTGGTTAGCACCCATGTACTTTGGACAGGTCCACTCTCCCTGGGCTACAGCTTCAGTGTTGGTTTTTTGTATCTTTTAAATTTCTTATCAGGTAGTTGCAATGTTATTTATTCCTCAGGAAAGTGTTATGATTCTGTATTTTGGTCACTTGTTTGAGCTTCTTTATCTTTTTTCTTTATGTGTCTCGATATCTCTGAAACATTGTTGTATTGAATTGGTGCTTATATGTTGGTGGGTTTTGCACATCTCCTATTCCTCACTTTTTTTTGTTTTGATATATTTGAATGATTGAGATGAATGCATTATTCTTGAAACCATACTGCAGCATTTTGGCAATTACCACGTGTCTTCTGGTGGTTATGGGAAAAGATGGAAATGTGTACCCAGTTATCTCTATGCTCTTCATGCAGAGCAGTTCAGACTGGTGTTGGCAACAGCCTATCATTAATCAGACAGTGTAGCTGGATCTGTCAGGTTGGCCATTTGGAACACAGTTGCTGTTTCTTCCTATGTGCAACCAAAGGGGAAAAATGAAAAGAAAAAAGAAAGAAACCTCCCCCCCCAACACTGCCAAAAGATTATAATAAATAAATTAAAAGAAAGATACTAATAAAAGGGGAAATAAAATATAATTGAAAGTAAAAAAGTGAACAGTAAACAAAATGAAAAAAAAACTAATTCAAAAATAAGGAGAGAGAAGAAATGAGAAGAGAAAATGTAACAAGAAAAAGAAAAAGTATGAGCAAGGAAAGGAAAAAGAAAAATAAAAGAAAGGAGATAATCGGAAGGGAGGACACAGGCGATGCTCCTAGCCCAGGAGAGTATGATTTGGTGCTCCTTGCTGCCTAGTAGGGTAGTGGGGGTATGAGGCAGAGCAGGGGTGCAAGGAGCTTGGTCCTGGAAGGAGTTTCTGCTTGCTCAATTGGTTGCTTGGGCATAGGCCACTATGCAAGGAGTCATGCAAAAAGTTTCTGTCAGTTCTGGAGAGGTGGAAGCTGGGTGCAAGTGGCTAGCCTGGCACTGTGTGTTCTGTTGGCCTGAAGGAAACAGAGTGCAGCCCTCCAACTGTGAAGGGAGCATGGATCCAATGTCCCATTCTCCATCTACCATGGGGCACGTCAGACTTCAAGGAGAGCAGGGGCTATGTAGGTGAGGTGTCACCAGCCATTGGATGGGTGAGGGGGGTGCGCTGGTCACACTGTGTTCACGAGGAGGGTGTGGGGGAGGAGAAAGGAGGTTATATGGTGTTTATCACTGGTTTTCTGTGTGTATGCTGGTGTGGTCCTCGGCTAGTGGAGCCAAATGATTGTCCCAATTGGATTGATACTGACGAAAATTCAAAATGACTAGGCTGAGCCCTGTTGGCGTAGTGATTGAGCACAGGACTGCGGCCCACTGGCTTGGTGGTTCAAATCCAGCAGCAGCTCTCAGGAGCAAGGCTGGGTAGCTCCCACGACCACCAGAGGGCAGTGATTTCCCCCCCCCCCCAAATTCAAAATGACTGTGCATGTCAGACTAGGTGATACTTCGCCATTTCATTTGTCTGTTTATTTGTGGGTTTTGTTCAAGTTCTTCTAGTTTGCATTTAGTTCGTTTCTTTATCCTTTTCCCTGAGCCTCAGAGTGCTAGGAGTATCATCTACGTCTCTTTGACTTGGTGTCCTCTCCGGAGGTCTGGGTAGCTTAGATTGCCACTTTACCTGAAGTTCCTCTGTCTATGTGATCTTCAAGAGGCCCTGCAAGAATTCACAATGGAAATGATGGCTCTTTCCCAAACAGAAAGGACATAATTTCGTTCTTTAAAAAAATTTTTTTTTTTTTTTTGGGCATCGCTGCCTCTGGTGGTCATGGGCGCTACTCAGCCGCAGCTGGATTTGAACCGCCAAGCCCGCAGGCTACAGTTCCGCACTCAACCACTTATGCCACCGGTGCTCAGCCCAGGACATAATTTCTTGAGTGCCTGAAATTTCTCAAATTGTCCAAGTTATGATTCCACATCTAGAACCAAATTTGCCTTATAGGAGGTGAGAGGGGACGGGTAAGAATACCTTTCCCATTTGAACAGATTTCTAAGAGCAACTCAACCGGAGGATTCTGAAGTCAAACCAAACGTACAGCTATCAAGTTCATTCCGACTCATGGTGACCCTATAAGACAGGGTGGGACTGCCCCTGTGGTTTCCAAAACTAACACGCTGTCTCAGTAGAAAGCCTTGTCTTTGTCCTTCGGAGCAGCTGGCGGTTTCAAAGGGCCGCCCTTGTGGTAAGCAACCCAATATGCAGCCACAGAGCTCCAAGAGGAATTAGGAAATCTTGGTGGAAAGAGAACTGGCTTCTTAGTCACTAAGATATTAGAATTGCAAGTTAAGGTTTTGCAGATCAGAACTACACTTAACTTTCCCCCAAAGTGTGGCAGACTACATGAAACTCAGTACCCAAAACCTTATTTGCACTTTTATTCCAACTTCACAGGCAGATGGAACCTCAAGAAAAGCTTACTTGTGATCTTTAACTCCGCTTTTCCTCCTTTTCCCTTCTCCTCCCCTTCTCTGGGGACAGTGACCCAGAGTTACATTCCTTCCCTATCACACTTCCTTCCCAGATGGAGCAGGCTCATTTTGGGACAGGGATCTGTGTGAAAGCTCTCCAGAGTGGTGGGAACTTTGCTCCCTGAGCTAATCTGACTTGGTTCAGAAGCTTATCTTCTGGCATTTGCTCTTCCAAAGAAAAAGACTTGGGTGAGAGAATGAAAGGGGCCATCCAAGGGTATGTGCCATGGAACCTGTAGACGTAAACTCTCAGCTAACCCCTGGGAATAGTGAGTACAAGCCAAATGGTGCCTTAGTCTCACACCTACAATTTGTAAGAGACAAAGCAATGTTCCCCGGTACTTCTCACCCCGCTACATCTAGTGTCGTTTGTTGTAGTCTTTTCGCAGTTGGCTTGGGTCCAATTAGTTGTAGCTCAGGTGTGGGTCCCCAGGTAGAATTTGGCCACCTATGGCTACTTCCTAAGCAGAACTTTACCAGATGAGGGCATAGGACAATCCGTTATATGTTAGGAAGGGATGGAGTTAGTGGGCTGGTTATGCTTAGGTACACAGGAACCTATATGATTAGAACGTTCTCATTTGCTGGATCTTCACATTTACTTCAGGTGGATATTTGACACAGAACTGGGGGCGGGGTTCTACTACCTGGGAGAAAATAGGTGGTTCTGGTAGAGTAAGGTGACCAGACCTCCCGCTTTTCAACAATTTAACAACGTCCCGCGACTTTTTTTTTTAGTTTTTTATTCCCTAACCCTAACCCTACTTGTGACGTTTTAAAACTAAAATAGACATATCACAATACTATTTTTGCATTCTATGAACATTTTTCTGGGGGGGGGGGCGCATCACTGCCCTCTGGTAGTCTATGAACATTTTTGTTGCTACATATAGACCAAATTTTTAATCAAGGCACCCCAACCCCGGTCAATGGTGTCCCGCTTAAAATCTGGTCACTTTATATAGAGTGGAGTGGCTGCTGCAAGAAGAATGGTAGGAAATGTGGGTGGCATGGAACTGATTTTGCAATTGAATGGAGTTTGAATATTCTTTAGTTAAATTGAAATAATGAGTTTTTAAAAAAATTTTCAAGACAATTTGTTCTTTTACTGCTGTTGCTTTTCAATAAGTAATGTGAAGAACTCCCTTAAAAAGCAACTCTCCAAAGATCCCCAAATGAGTTCAAGGTACAAGAAGTACAACTCAGACCCATGGGAAGGGACCCAAGTGTACAGGATTTGGCTGGCTGTAGGTATGACCCCCTGCTACTCATCAGCTGTCCTTCCTAGTATAACCGATCCCTGGCCACTCATTTGGAAAAACTGCTTCTTATCTTTTAGTTTTAATTGCCATGTCCTTTCTCCTTCTTTAATTGTATGCAATCAAATTGGCATAGATTAGATTAAGGAAGTCCAATGGAGGCCATTGTATAACTCCTGCTTGTCAGTCTCTGGAATTTCTGCTTCTCTTCCCATCCTACCACCTGTCCCCAAATCACACTATGTAATGATGTCCTGGCCTCATGCTCTGCTTCCTCTGCTTGTAAAACTCTCCCATAAATTTATGTGTGCGGCCGGTCAGTGCAGGAGCATAAGAAAAATACCTTTTCACCAACCTTCATTCAGCTCCACGTTTGCCTATACTTTCTCCATTTTGAAGATTCAGCATATTGAATTTTGGAAAAATAAAATCTTCTGCTTGTGGGTTTAAGGAGTTAGGAGTGTGACTTAAAACATATTTCTCGGCTGAGACCCGGTGGCGTAGTGGTTGAGTGCAGGACTGCGGCCCATGGGTTTGGCGGTTCAAATCCAACAGTAGCTCTCCAGGAGCAAGGCTGGGCCTCCCACTCTCACCAGAGGACAGTGAACTCCCCCCCCTCCCCCAAATATATTTCTTATTTGGTTCTTTGAATACTTTATTGCTCTATTTTAGTGACAGGAGGGACAGCTAAACACACAATTTTAGAGTTGAAGGAATTCTTTAAGAAACTTTCCTCTAGTTCTTTAATGTTACTTGCCCCCTCTCCACAATATCATGATCGCAATTCTACCTTACAAACAAGAGCATATACACTGGTCCAGATAAGAGCTGGAAACACAGGGAATTCAGGACAGATAAAACCCTCAGGACTAATAATGAGACTATCCATACCAGGAAGGTAAGGGAAAGGTGGGGAGTGAAAGGGGAACTGATTACAAGAATGTCTATAAAACCTTCTCCTCGGGGGTTAGACAACAGAAAAGTGTGTGAAGGGAGACATTGGGCCGTGTAAGCCATGACAAAATAATAATAATAATAATAATAATTAATAATAATAATTTATAAAATTTGAAGGCTTTGTGAGGAAAGGGGCATAGGAAAGGAGGGGAAAAATGAGAAGCTGATACCAAGGGCTCAAGTAGAAAGAAAATATCTTGAGAACAAGAGCAACAAATGTACAAATGTGCTTGACATAATGAATGGATGTATGGATTGTGATAACAGTTGTATGAGCCCCAATAAAATGATCTAAAAGAGAGAGAAAGAACGTGAGTTTAGAATAGCCTGTAAATAGTTCAAGGTCTAAAAAAAAAATACTTCAAGGTCCGTTTGTTGACCTTTAGAAGTGTTTTCTGGCAGAGTCTGGTGGGTGCCACGCTCTGGCCCCAAAGTCTATTTTTGGCCTTCCCTGGTGACTTCATTGCTCTGCGCTCCTTGCTGTGCTCTTGCACGCCGTGAGTGTCTCACGCAGTGAGGTGGGGTCAGGTCTATGTGCAGTTCCCACGGTGTGTCTTCAGTATCATTGGTTTTTGTTGTTGTTGTTGTTGATGTTTTGTTTTCTTTTGTTGCTTTGTTTTCCTCTGTCTTGGTTTTTTGTGTGTGTGTGTGTGTGTGTGTGCTTATTATCATTTCTGCGGTTTATTTTGATAAAATAGGTGGAACAAGCTATCTGGAGAAGAAAACAACGGGACCGATGGTTTGAGGGAGAGGGGGGCGCAGGGGCCTGGGAGGGGGGAAGGAAGTGGATGTTGCCAAACTTAGGGACAAGGGAACAGCAAGTGATCTAAAATCAATGGCGAGGAGCTCATACCAAGGGCTCAAGGAGAAAGAAAATGTTTTGAGAATGATGAGGAAAACAAATGTACAAATGTGCTTGATACAATGAAAGGATGGATGGATTGTGATAAGAGTTGCATGAGCCTCAATAAAATTATATATGTATGTGTGCATATATATAAATATAAATAAAGAAGATAGGTTTATTCCTTTGAATAAAGCCAAATCAATTATGTTGTGGTTTTTAGGTGCATCTAGTTGACTCTTAGCCATAGCGACCCTATGCATAACAGAGCATAATACTGCACTTTCCTGTACCATCCTCACAATTATCCCCAAGCCTGAGCCCATTGAGGAAATCACCTAGTCAAATGCCTTTGCATAGTCAATGAAATATTAGTAAACATCTTTCTGGTATTCTCTACTTTCAGCCAAGATTCAACTGACATTATCAATGGTATCTCTTGTTACATATCCTTTTCTGAATGTGTGACTTTCTGGCAGTTTCCTGTCAATGCATTGCTTAAATGTTGCTGAATGATTTTTTTTTAACTTTAAAAAATACCACTTTATTTATACTCATGTATGAAAAAAAGCTGTATTATCATGTTTACATACATACCAATATATGAAGCAGTTTGATAAAGAATCACCTCTAAATTTCATAAAGACCATACCATTATAACACTGATTGGTTATATATTGAGAGCAGGGTGGGGATGGGGGGGGGTTCAGTTGCTCTACTTTGAATTTTAGCGATGTGGTTTCTTCTCAATTAGGAAGTTGACTAGACTGTAAAACAATATGTACCTAAGAAAAGTTAGTGATTGTACTGATTTTATTACTTTTGCTACACCTTTGTATTTTCCTCACATTCAGTGCAAAGAAATAAAACATAATAGTGAGAAAAACAGGTTCTCCTCATTAGTCACAATAAAAAGGGTCTGCTGCTTTCCGCAGGCCTGGGCATATTTGACAGAAGGGAGCACTCCATGGTTCACGTGGGTCACTGTATCATTTTGATGCTGATCCACTGAAGAGAATCTCATCTACATTTGGTGGCAGAACATAACTCCATGGGAGCTGTGGCAGACAGAATCATTTCTGTGGTATTCCCAGATCTCACAAAATAAGAAAATACCCCAAACAAGAAAATATAACAATCAATTTGTCCAGAAATTACATCTATAGACTCTTAGTATAAGGTAGGAAAGAGGGTCTTTTCTTGGGTAAACAGATACAAGTATTCTTGTGGTCTAGACATGGCTGAGTTGGTATTGTGTCTCTACAAGGATGACAAGGGAGACGTCCAAACCGCTGCCCGCTTAAGAAACTTCCACAACTTGTCTCAATTCTTCAAATAAAGGAGCGAGTTCTTTTTCTAGACTGACAAT
>PVJH01013580.1:0-59928 GCA_004026705.1 Nesogale talazaci | reverse complement strand
TTCCAGACGTCTGAAAAAATGAGATGCTAGCACTGACTCTGAGGGAATGTCAATTTGATTCCATTTTTATTAACTGTAACAAGTCAACTCAAGTTATCACACCAGAAAGAATTATTTTTTCCTGCAGAGAGAGAAAAATGGAACATGGCTGATAACAGCGGTACCAGATGCTTTAGGCAAAGGAGCTGAATGTGAAAAATAGATGAAAGAGAAAGGGTACATTAAAAATACCTCCATCCAAAAAACAATGTTAACAAGAATGTGGATAA
Source organism: Nesogale talazaci (assembly GCA_004026705.1). Lineage (NCBI taxonomy): Eukaryota > Metazoa > Chordata > Mammalia > Afrosoricida > Tenrecidae > Nesogale > Nesogale talazaci. Next base: position 59,659 of record PVJH01013580.1, on the reverse strand, counting down.
ATTGAACTTTTTAGATATTGCTACTGGGAAGGTCAAATGATTCCGGTCTTAGTGAAAAGAGCTTGGCAATTTCTAAAGAATTGAACTATAAGAATTTCAGAACCAACACTTCTAGGTATATGCACAAAAGGATTAAAAACAGGCACTCAAAAAGACACAGGTACACGAGTGTTCTTTGATGAGCATAATTCAGAAACAGCTAAAAATTGGAAATAACAATTGAACAGAAAAACAAATTGTGGCATATACATCTAAATGGAAAATCATGCTGTGCCATAAAGAACATACATTCTGAACATGTAAACCTTGAGGAGAGCAGGCTAATGCCCACAAACCAATGCAGAAGTTAACTAGTGTCCGATACCACTCAGAAGAGCTGTAGAAGAGGTGGATCCACAAAGAAGAAAAATAACATTTGCAAATGTGGCTAGTTATCAAGTGAAGAGGGAGAGGGAGGTACGGGGAGGGAGTCCTTATAATATTCACTTAAAGTTGGAAAATTGCATTTTTATTCAAACTTCTATTATTTTAAAAATCGGTGGCAATATGCACAACCAATCATAGATCCATTCACAGTATCTTCATGAACAGTTCAATGACATTGGTTTATAGCTTCACATGTCACCATTCTCAAGGTCTCCACCAATATTGCTCATCATACTTAATTTAGACTCTTCTCATCTGTGCTTTAGATTATTGTCAGCTTGACCGCATACAGATAATTCTTCCTTCCTTCCTTTCTTTTTAATCATTTTTTTGGAACCTCTTACAGTTCTTACCATCCATTCACCCATCCAGCCATTGTGCCAACTACATTTGCATATATGTTGCCATCATCATTTTCAAATATTTTCTTTCTGCTTGAGCCCTTGGAGTCAACTCATTGCCACCCCATCTCTCACGAAACACTGACAATTTATAAATTCTTTTTTCATGCCTTACACTGAACACTGTCTCTCTTCACCCACTTTTCTGTTGTCTGTCTCTCTGGGACAGGTCATTTGTCAATCACTGTGTTTATGGTCTTGTGTGTTTTCCAAATATTTCTTTTTAAGGACTATCTAAATATTCATCAGAATTTCAAGTTTTTTGATCTAGTAAAATCATGATCAGTATTAAGGAAGAGAAAGGGAATCCTCCTTCCCAAATGCAGCTCCTTCTTCACCAGCATGGAAAATTACAGTCCAGCATGTCCCTCTGACATGGGATTTTTTTCCACATTATCTTCCCATCAGAGGAGTTAAGGGTGTTTCTGCCCCCATTATACACACACACACACACACACACACACACATATATATATATATATATATATATATATATATATATATATAATCAAATTACAGGTAAAATTGGAGCTTCACATAAAGATGATGCATCTGCTAGACCACTTAGGGGAACATCTCCTGAATTTGAGAAGACTTGCATTTTAAATTGAAAAAAGTTAGTTCAGATTGCTGGATATGGTGGATATTTTGGAGCACCAAAGAAGGAGAGAAACATTTTTCTCCACAGACTGAAGCTAGAGTCCATTGACAAAAACTTGTTAAATATGTATGGTGCTATGATTTACTCAACATTCCTCTTGTAGCCAGCCTTTCCTGCTCCATCAAATGACTGTGTAGAACCACTCAGATGTGGTGGATTGCATTCTTCCAGTGGGTCTAAGTAAGAGAAGATGGGGGACTCTGACCATGTTTCTAAGGTTATCTGATTCAGTTTGTGAGTGGTTGCTAGTAGGGCTAATGGGTAATTATAAAAGTTGAGAATTTTAATGTGAGGATTGGTTTATTTTGCTGTCTGGTTGGATAGAAAATAAACTAACTGAGAAACAGAAGTAGGGTGGAGGTGTGTGTGGCTAAGAGGGAGGGTAGCATCTCACTGCTGTCAAGAAAGAAGAGGTGGTAGTGTGGTTACACTGGACTGCTAACTGCAAGGCCAGCAGTTTGAAAACACCTGTACCTCCAGGGAGAGAGATGGAGCTTTCTACTCTGCTTACAATTTTGGAGTTATAATATTGGCCACTCACAGAGACAGTTCTACCTTGTCTTCTAGGGTTGCTATTACAGGTCAAAGTTGACTCAATGCCAGTGAGTCTGTGTTGCTTTTTGTTTTTGTGCCCCACTCCCAAGAAATGAGATCCGGAATTGGAGCAGATATCTTCTGAACCCTGGTATTTCTGAGTGCTGACTTTCCTATCCAGGCAATAGAGGGCTGTGATACCAGAGGAAAATCAAAGTAGAGACAGCAGCAGATCTAGAAACCAGAGCACAAGGCATCATATGCTTAGAAGCCTGGAGTGAGAGAAACTGGGGAAAGAGGTTGTCTTACAGTGTGGGAGCTTCCAGATACTCAATTGGGAAAGCTAGGTTTGTTCATCCATGGAGCTAGAATTGTGTGACTTTGAAAAGATGCTTCTGGTGGAGGGATATGCTCTCTGGGCATTGACTGGCAGCACTAAAAGAGTTCTGTAATAGTGCTTGGGCAGGTCAGATGTCAAAGGACCTTGTGACCGAGAGGCTGAGAACCGGAGAGAGACCTGTTTGCCTATGGGCATGGAGGGGAAGAGGGTGTCCTGAATGAAGAGCTCTCTTCTAGGCATTTCTGATCCTGTTAACTTCCCTAATAAATCCATGATCGTGCATATGGCCCATGGGCAATGTATTATTGAACCCAATGGAGAAGCAGAGTGTAGTGGCAGGGATGGTTCATTTGGAGGGTTGGAGGCATGGCGGCTCTCTGCTTCGTAAAAGTGGTCTTGGACTGATGTGGAGTTTGCTTCTCCTCTCCCTTCTGAAGTCAGAGTAAGTTACACGCCACTCCTCATTATTCTATACCTCACTTTCAAATGGCAACGTTATACACATGCTGAAGAAAACACATGTCTCAATGATGCGTTTGCCTGCCTTGGCCCACATCGTAACCTACAAATTACATTTTCATGCCAGGAATTTTGATATGTGGCTGGCAGATACTGGCTTTTTTTTCCAGCTTTTGTCCCATAGCTCTGCCATTTCTGTTCTATATTTAAAATAGCATATTCGTTACCTAAAGTAGCTTTTCTAGCACAGCAAAACTCCATTAGAAAAAAGTTCCAGTATTCTATGAGTCAGCAGTTTTCCTGTATGCTGTCATAGTTTTTACTCCAAGATACTCAGTGCCCCACTCACAGGACCCTAAATTTGTAGGCCCGGGGGGGGGTATTACATCATCACACCGATTCGTCTGGTTGAAACTTACATTGAGATGATGTTGTCAAATCATTCAAGAGACCTAAAGCGTGGATAATGAATTTTTATACTTCTCTGTGTGTATGTGATGCAGGAAGAACCTGGCTAATTCCTATGAATTTCTTTGAGGATAGTAGTATTCCTACCGGTCAGCAGGAAAGACTGCTAAGAGAGTCATAACATCAGTACGGAGAGGGTTCCTGGGAGTATCGCACAACTCAACAGTATCGCACAACCTAACAGTATGCAAGTGAATCCTCGTGACAGTTTTTATGCTTCTTCCTTAGTGGTGTAGAGAAGTTCACACCAGGCAGCTCTCCTCAACATTCCCATGGTGCCACGGAGTCCTGCTGACGCATAATGACTCTACAGGGCAGAGTGCACCTCTTTCCGGGGGTTTCGGAGACAGTATGTCTTTAGCGGAGAAGCTGGTGGTTTTGAATTGTTGGCCTTTCAGCTCATCCACCCTCAAATAACCACTACACGACAGGACTCCTCAGGAAGTCATGACTCATGTCAAATTTAAAATCCCCCTTTCCACGTACATCTGTAGGAGTTTTCACAGTGGAAAACCGATTGCAGAATGGAATGAATTGTGTCTCCTCAAAGCACATGCTATAAATTCTAAGCTTTATGCCTGAAATGATCAGTGTTTGTTAGGTTAATGTAGTGGAATTAGTATATGGTGTGCTTTGAGTTCATCTCATTGGAGATGGAAAGGAGATAAAGAAGTGAATTCAGAATACCCAGCTGGGAAGAGATGACAAGTCGCATGAAGACTGACTGAAGGCAGAAGTTCAACAAAAGAATACACAACCATCTTTCATCCAGAACTGACAGAGAAAGACACCTCTTCCCATGAGCTGGCACCCTCAATTCAGACTCCTAGCCACCTAAACACTGAGAAAATAAGTTTCTCTTGTGAGTGCCACTGACTTGTTGCATTTTTGTTACAGCAGCACTAGAGGACTAAGACAGAGCATGACTGTTCCCTATTTCTACATGGATGACACTATTTCTTCACATAATAAAACATCTTCAAAATAAAAATCTCAGGGCTGAGCCCTGGTGGCATAGTGGTTGTGCGTGGGACTGCGACCCACTGGGATGGAGGTTCAATTCCAGCAGCGGCTCCACAGGAGCAAAGGGTGGGCCTCCTACTCCCACCACCAGAGGGCAGTGATGCCCAAAAAACAATAAAAACAGGGCTGAGCCACGGTGGCGTAGTAGTTGTGTGCGGGACTGCGGCCCACTGGGAAGGAAGTTCAATTCCAGCAGTGGGGCTGGGCCTCCTACTCCCACCACCGGAGAGGAGTTATGTCAAAAAAAAAAAAAAGACTTTAAAAAACTATAAAAAACAATAAAAATCTCCGTAGTCGTCTTTTTCTCAAATAAGTCTCACAGCAGCTATCACTTACTCTTTGTGTTTCACAATGTTATTCACTACACCATCCTTTTCTATTATATTGCAAGCTATGCATATTTTGTGGAACTGATACATAGGTCATATGTGTCTATACTTGTCCTTAACAATGTTATGCTGCTTGCTGATTTTGGTCTTTAAAAAAAGTAAAGATCAATCTTAGTTTCAAATTTATAATTGGAAGGATATATGAAGCTGCCTTCATTCCCTAATTTCAACACACACACACACACACACACACACACACACCGGCTTTGTTTTATTGACCATTGAGTGAATTACTACATAACTGTACCTATTACACATTTTTTAAAAATGAATCACCTTGTTTATTTTGTCAAGATCATTATGAATTCCTAGTCTGGTTCTAGACAATAATCACCCCTACTTCACATAGGATCATCTGCATATTTAGTAAGCATACTCCAATTCCACACTTCAAATCAACACCCCAAATGCTAATTAGAAACAGGCCGCAGCCTGACTTGTGGAACATACTTTATTCAATATACCTCCCAGACTGAAATGAAGCCATTACATCTGGCTGTCCACAAAGCTATGATGCAATGATACATGGTGATACCGCAGAAGACAATGACCCAAATCAAACATAGGTCTGACTCAAAGGTGGAATCAATAGTAATTTGTAGCTTTCCCCCCCCTCAAAACATTAATCACATAATCAAATTTTACATAATTAAAAAATAACCAGAGAGAAAGAAGGTACCAGGCACAGCACGAGCACATATAATATAACCTACGTGAAGACAGGAGGACATATCACTGCTAATGTGTGCTGGAAGACTGAGGTGGTAGCGAATATCCAAATGAATCTGATCAAAAATAAAAAGCTGGCTCTTGGCATGACATGGCAAAGAACTAGCTTTCAATTTCCCAAAATTAAGTGATATTTTTAAAATAAAAAAGATACTGTCCTTCTTCCCAGTGCCATAGGTCTATGGATTTCTCAAGCAATATGGGGAGACTGATTCAGAAAAATTGTGCTTTATCCTCAACCAGGTGATAGCTCCTTTTTTACAAATGTCAACTAACCCAAAGCAAATGCCTTGTGGTCCAGTTTATTCCAGCTCGTGATCATTAGAGGGCAGAGGAGAAGGGCCTGCAGGGTCTGCGAGTCTGTGGAACATCATGGGATCAGGTTGCTGCACCTTGTCTCCCTGTTGCTGGATCGGATCTAACGGCAGACCTTTGCGTCACAGTGGAGCCCTTAACCAGTGAGTCAGCATGCTCCAATATCCACTAAAGGCAAGTAGAAAAGGAATATCCTGATGTTTTATTACCAGACTCTCTAACATTATATCACAGTTATAATATTGTAAATGCTCAAACGCTTTTGAAAGAGGGCCCTTTTGAGCAGCAGATCTTAAAATCAGAATCCTTCTCTGAAAATCATAATCTTTCTCTTCAAAACCAGACCTGGTGACCAGCTGCTAGACCTTGTCATGCACCTTCTGTCACTTGCCATTATCTGGGCGATCTGTTTTGCAACTTTGTCCTTTGCCTCAGGATTTGAAAAATGAGGACTAAAGTAGATGCATTTGTGTCAGTAAGTGTGTGTGAGTGTGTGTGTGTGTGTGTTTGTGTGTGTCTAGGAGTGCAGAAGAAAGCCATTAAGAATAAATTGAACATAGATAGAGGACATAAACCTGTGGAGGAATGGAGAGGATCAGAGAATTAATGGGGTCAAGTAAGTACTTAGTGAAGGTGGAGGTCAGACCATCAAAATTGCTGGTATGATAGAGAGGCCCAGGAATCAAAGGTGCGGCTTAGGAAAAAGATTCAGACAAAACGGAAAAGGAAAAGACAAGAGGTACAGTAAAACATTTTGCTTTTCCATCTAGATTTTTTTATTAAGGTGTCTGTGTGGATTAACTTTTATTAAGTATCTAATTCCTCATTTATTGAACACCTCAGTTGTATTGTTGACATAAACCATACTAGTATGAGGGTCATTTAAATTATTTACCTCGATGTATGGAATTGAGTACGCCTCCAACAACATGTGTGGAGGAAAGGATGAAACAAATTTCTGTTCAAAGAAGGAAATTAGGTGCAAACTGCCTTAAAACCATGTCTGTCCCTTACTAGTCAGAGGGGAATGAGAATAGGGTCTCTAATTCTCCTTCAGCAGTGGTCATCTGTCAAGCACTGTGTCCGACTCTCATCACTTATCTAACCAAGCTCCTGCCATTGACACCCTTGCTAGAGGCAGAGTAGAATTGTCCCTGTGGGTTTCCAAGATGGAGCTTTTGTGAGGAGAAAGCCTCATCTTTTTTCTGTAGAGAGACTGGTGGTTTTGAAATGTTGACCTTGTGATTCTTTTGATTCTCATCACTCCTCTGCCCACACGAATTTCACAAAAGCCTCCCATTCTCACTAACTCTTCTAAAATACAGGATTTTAAAATCATATAGAGATGCTTGTGGGACATATAATATATTGACTCCGCTGACTTTGGGTAAGAAAGGAAAACAAGAAATAGATAAGAGATAGGAATTTATATTCTTGGGTACATAATAGTTTTCTAGGCTTAGAGGAGTAAGGTTCAGAAGAGGGAAAGAAAAGAGGATTTGATTTGTTTAGAATGATTCTGCTTGTTCAGAGGAAGGATATCACTTCAGGGGTTACGAGGGCTTATTAGGCTAGCAAAGTTTTCAGCTTGGTGAGCTCAGTGTAAACAGAGACCACAGCAAAGCGAATGCAGCCCTGTTCCTGGGAGCCAGAAATAAGTGGGAGACAACTTTTAATTAAATGCTCACTGAAGGGTGGCTTAGATAGATCAACAGACTTCTCCAAGGTTTTTTTTTTCCTTTGTCAACAAAGAAAAGGAAAATCTTGTGTAAAACATCTAGATAGAGAGTGGTATTTTATAAATATCCATCAGAAGCAAACACCTAAATAGAACTTAGGTGACTTGACAAATAAGCCATTTTCATGCTAAACAGTCGGAAGAGGAGTGCTTTCTCTTGTTTGTGGTGGTTGTGCACTGTGAAACTAAGCCCACTCAATGCCTGTGTTAAAGCGAAAAGCAATAGCAGTAATAATCTGGGCTAGGTCGCCTTAGTTACCTTGATTCCAGCTGCTGCTAGTACAGTGCGCAATTCCCCACTCAGAGCTATGAAACAGGTTCCTACTGAAGGTCTGAAAGGCGAATGGGTGAGGAACTACACTAATGGAGAGAGCATACCAGGCGGGGCATTTCGCTCTCCTTTAGAAATGTTCACATAAATAATGATTTGGGATTTCCCCCCGAATTTTTGACATACACGACCGATCTTGATATACAGAGAAAATACCGCTGACACTGTCAAAGATTTCATTTTACTTGGATCTGTAATCAATGCCCACGGAATAAGCAGTCCGGAAATTAAAAGCGATATCCTATCTGGCAAACATGCTGGAAGAGGTCCATTTAAAGTGCTGGAAAGTGAAGATGGCCCCACCCTCTGTGCCCCCCACCCCCGCCCGAAAGTCATACCCACTTCCATGGAGTCAGTTCCAACTCAGAGTCTCCTCTCCTGGGTTTGTCCAGATGACCTTGCCGTGAGCTGTCCAACAGCTAAGTGAGAGTGTCATGAAGTCATTGTGTTTCAATCACCTCAAATTCATGTGAAAGTTGGGAAATGAAAAAGGAAAGCCGAAGAAGCACTGATGTATTTGGATGACAGAGTTGATATGGGATATTGAAAATCCTATGAACTGCTAAAAGGATATACAAATCTGGTTGAAAAAAGTTCTCCTGAGAACCAAAGATGGTAAGGCTTAGCCTCACTTACTTGGTGCCTCTAATAATGAGGGACCAGTCTCTGGAAAAGGATATCCTGCTTGATACAATAGAGGGCTGTGAATGAGTGAAGCCTCAGTGAGAGGGGCTCAAAGAGTGGCTACAACAATGGGATCAAAGATTATGAGGATGATGTAGGCTAGTGGTGTTTGCTCTGACACACAGAGGGCTGCTATGAATGACAATCAATTTAATGCCACCTACCAATGACATGTACACCTAATGTGATGTATTTCTATAGTCTCCGCCTATGCTGTAAGAAATCCCTTATCTATCTCTTCATTTAAAAAAACATTTATGTATAATGAATTACGTAAGACTCTTTGAGAGTCACTGTGCTGTTACAAAAGTGATAAAAGTTTCCTCAAGGACATAAAATTTAATTTGGAAGTTACATCAAAGTTGACTAATGCTTCAATACAAGGCTATATTATGGTGCAGGTCATAAGAAAGTAGAAGTAAAGTGCTTCAAAAAAGGGAGACACTAAATCTATTTATGAGTATAAGGGAAGGCTACATAGTGGAGGTATGAGTTGGACTCAGTATTCTAAGAGGAATAATGAAAGATAAATCAATATGAAATGCTTGCCCCAGAAACAGATTCAGCATAGCCTGAAACAGCTTTAGTACCAGTTACTAAGAGGAGATGCTGGTTCTTTGTATTAATCACGCTAAAGTTAGACAACAGAATTAATCATTCTGCTAAGTCCTTGTTGTTCAATCCATGCCATTGAGTAGGTTCTGGCTCAAAATGACCCTAAATATAACATAGCATAATAATACCAGTTTTGCTCCATCCTTATTTATGCTTAAATTCAGACCAGGCTCGAATAAAAACCAGTTTTTTTTTGTTTGTTTTGCTTTCACTCTTAGGGGAAGGGATGGGATTGGTGAATTATTGCAGTTGATGAATTATTTCATTAGATCTACTCCCAAATTCCTGAAGTTAATAAAAGAATTCAACAAGATACAAGCTCAGGGTATAAAAATCAGTTGTATGAATGGATTACAAAAATTTGCAGAAGAAGGAATTAAATGGGACTTTTAAATAAAATGGGACTTTCCTGCGAGCTTTTTGAAGCGTCCATGCACCTTTTCCTAATACTAGCAGTAAACACATAGGCTAATTAAAAAAAAAAAGAAGGTGCCATTTACTAGTAATATGAATAAAAAGAAATACTTAAGAATGTATCCAACAAAACAAATACAAAAAAAGTATTCGTATCTTAAAAGCACACAATGCTGATGAAAATAAATGATGATTAAAGACATGGAAAAACCTATCATGTTCACAAAGTGAAAAAACTCAAAGACTCAGCATAGTAAACATATAAATACACCCCACTTTGGGGCATTTTAGTGAAATCTCCATAGAACTCTCAATGAAATAATTTTGTGTATGTGGGAAAAGTCGTAAAAAAAGTCGTAAAAGTCGTAAAATTTGTGTATGTGGGAAAAGGCGTAAAAAAGTCAGAGGAATCAAAAAAAAAACAAAAAAACATAGGAGGAAACAATCCAGCCAGTTTCAAAGGAATCAAGACTGTGTAATGTTTACCAGAGGAACAGGCACTTAGATCAATGGAGTGCTTTAACCAGTGAGCCACTAAAGTCCCTGAGCAAGGTAGCCAACTCTGAAATGGCCTCAGAGAAGTATGGGTGGGCAGTTTTTATTTGGTTTGGTTTTAAACAAAGTGGTACAAGCAAGTGAATGATGGAACCAGTCTTTTCAGCAAATGCTGCTGTATAATTTTTTTAATTAAAAGGCAATAATAAAAGCATCAACTTAAAGTACACATTTAATACAAAAAAATCTAAAAGTGGACTGAAAAGTTAAATGTCAATTTTAAAATGATAAAATTTTTAGAAGAATACAAGTATAAAATTTTCAGAACGCTGGGTTGGTAAAGAGTCTTAAACACAAAACCAAAAACATAATCCATAAAAGAAAAACTTAAAAGATAGATTAAGCTTTATAAAAAGTAAAATTATTTCCTTTGTGAAAGATTTAGTTGAGAGGCTGAAATGAAAAGCTGTAGACTAAAAAGGAAGTATTTACAAATAATGTATCTGAGAAAGGATTGTTTCTGAACTATATAAAGAATTCTGAAGATCAACAGTGAAAAATAGGATTAGAAGATGTGTAAAATACATGAAGAGACTTTTTATATAAGAGGATGTTTGAATGTCAAGCAAACTCATGAAGAGATGTGCACCATTATTAACCATTAGGAAAGTGTAAATTGAGACATTAAATTAATATCAGTACATAACTATCAAAATAGTTGAAATAAAATCCTGACTAGAGTAAATGATGGAATAGATACAGAGGAACTTGATCGCTCCTGAATTCTCAGTGGTAATGCTAAGTGGTACAGCCACTGTGGAAAAAAAATAGTTTAGCAGTTGCTTAAACATTCAACATATATGTGCACGTGACAGCAATCCTACACCTGGGTATATATGACAGAAAGATGAAAACATATTCACATAGACGCCCACACATGATGCTATGACTAGCCTTATTTGTAATAGCTCAAAATGAGGTCAAATGAAAGGTCATTAAGTAATCTGAAATGTTTCCCCATGAACTTATCTTAACATCTTTTCCCAGGGACTATGACAACAATTTGAAGGAATGAAGTATGGACTTGGGGGAGGGGTAGGAAAGGGGTATATCTCAAGGGCATATTGGTGAGTGAAAAGAAAGAGCTAACTTCAAAAAGCCACATACTGTGTGATTCAATTTAAACAGCATTTTGAAGATTAAAATTATAAAAATGAAGCGTGCATATTTATCGCCAGAGTTTAGAGAGTGAGAAGGAAGGGAAAGGGTACCTTTATAAAAGAATGTCGTGACAGGAGTTTCTGTGGGATACTAAAGTAGTTCTGTATCTTGTTTGTAGATGTTCATGAGTCTATACATGTGATAACTATATAACACAATGTATTAAGGACAAAAAATATTTTTTCAATTTCCTGATTTTGACATTTGTACTGAACAACTTAAGGTGTAACCATTAGAAATTAGGTGAAGGGTGCATAACCCCTTTTGGTGTTATATCTTTGCAATTTCTCTGAATCTACATTTATTTAAAATAGAACATTTTAAATGCTTTGTTCAAATAATTTTCATTATTATGTGGCATATTATGGATGATTGTTTTGTCCTTCATCTTTTCTCTGTCTCTCCATAGCGACATATTATTTCTACAATCAGAAGAAAATGTTTTACAATTGAATAAAAATAATAAAATTAAATTTCTTTGTTGATGACTCAGGGCTGAGTGTGATTGACAGGCAGACTGAGACCTGTGAAGAGCAGACCTTGAAATGAAACTTTACTGGAAAATTCCATGCAATAAAGGAAGGTAGCCAGAGTGATGTTTGGAACTGTTGGTGCTCTTGAGTTGGTTCAGCACAACCCAACACAAAACAGAATGAAACACTGGTCTGTCCTGCACCGTCCTCCTAAGATTTGATATGTTTGGTTCCATTGTTAGAGCCACTGTATCAATCCATCAGTTTGGGGGTTTTCATCATTCCAATTCACCTGTATATTAAGGCCCAAACCAAACCCACTGTCATTGAGTTGATTGCAAGTCAGAGCCACCTTGCATGTGGTTTCCAAGCCTTTATGGGACTAGATAACCTCTGCTGTCTCCATGGATTGACAAGGGAGCTCTCAGTCTACCACTTCTCTGACAGTGCTACCTGGACACTTGCTTCCTCTCATGCTATTTCTATTTCGATGTATATGTATATGTTTGTGTCTGTATAGAAATGTTTACTGTAAGCTAAAACAATGGTCATGAATTCACTGCAAATATCAATGTGAGATTAAGATATAAAAATCTCTCAAGCCCAGTTTCTCTTGTTATTCTCAACTTGTTGATATTCATTCTCAAATTAAAGAATCTATGTAACAAGAAAATGTTCAAAGCATGCTTTTATTAACAAGAGAGGTAACCCATTGAAGCTACCAGGATTTCATTTTACTTGCACCTACAATCAATGAGTATGTCTGTAGCAGCCCTCCAAAATAAAAAAAAAATGCATTGCTGAAATTGGACAAGCCTGCTGAAAATGACCTTTTTAAAGTGCTAAGCAATTGCTTCATTTTAAAAAGAAAGCACGTGCACCTGACTCAACCCATGGCATTTCCAATCATTTCACATGCATGTGAAACTGGTGAATGAATAAAGAAGATCAGAGAATAACCAGTGCCTTTGCATTATGGTGCTTTTAAAGAATATTGAAAATAAAATGGACTCTCAGAGTTCTGATGTCATGGTGGGTTACATGTTGGGTTGCTCACCTCAATGTCAGTAGTTCAAATCCACTTACTCTGTGGGAGAAAAATGAGGCTTTCTGCCCCTGGAAAGATTATAACCTGAGAAATCCCAGGGGGCAGTTCTACTCTGTCCTATAGGATTGGCATAATCACAATTATATTCAGTTAAGTTCAGTGATTAGAAGAATGAACATATATGTCTAAGAAGAAATACAGCTGATACTTTTAGAAATGAGAATGGCAAGACTTCAGCTCAATGCCATGGTCACTTTATTAAGAGGAACCAAACCCTGACGAAGGGTATTGTGCTTGTTAACATAGAAGGTCAGAAGAATAATGAAAGGATAAAGGCCCTCAACAAGGTGTATTACATAGTGGTGGACATAATGGACTCAAATAGAGCAATAACTGTTAGCACATAGGCTAACCATGTGTCATAACAAACATGATTAACAGCATATGATAACAACAACATATTTAAGTGTTGCTTTTGAAAATTATAACAAAGGTAAAGAGGCTCTTATTATATGTCAGTATCTAGTGATTACTCAGATAGAATCTTCAAACCTTCACATGTTCCTTATCTCCACTACCAACTTTAGCCTGGTTGTTCATAGCAAAAGTTAATTTGATTTTCTAGGTGCTTGAAAAATATTAGCTACATATTGCCAGTAAAAATAAGAAATCCAAATTGTCAGCAGTATTCTATGGAAATGGTATATATATTTTTAGAGACTAAAATGTGTGTCTCCATACTGTTCATCCCCAAGTGTGCTTGTCTGTCACACAGCATCATAGAAGGCAGAAGCATGTAGTCATGGCAGAATTCTCCCAGCAGGAAAGCATATGGAATTGAAATTCTGGGTGATCCTTGTCAGGGACACTTTCAAAATATTTATTAATGGAAAATGTCAACTAGACTTTCACATGCCAGTAGTTAACTAATTTTGAAAATAGAATAACATTTTTAAAGAAGTGCTCGATTTTCCCAGAAGACATCAATCGGCCTTCTCCTACCAAGACATAAATGATTCCGCTAACCATTTGTACAAAATGAGCTCGCTCCATTCATCCATCCATCCCCCTTCTTATTGACATACTCTCTAATCACTCTCTGTCAGCTATGGTCAAAATAAAAGCTCACTTCCATCCAGAGGATTCTGACTCTTAGTGACCCTGCAGGCCAGCTGTTCTCAACCTGTGAATCACGAGCCCTTTGGGGGTCACACTACCCTTTCACAAGGGTTGCCTGATTCACAACAGTAGCAAAGTGACAGTTATGAAGTGAAAGCAGTGAAATTAGCAGTGAATATTATTTTATGACTGGGGGGTCATCACAACAAGAGGGACTGTATGAAAGTGTTGCAGCTTTAGGAAGGTTGAGAACCACTGTGTGGGGTAAGGTAGAACTGCCGCCGTTAGTTTCTGAGAGTAAGTTTCCATGGTCGGAGTGGCTGGCAATTTGGAATTGCTAACCTTGCAATTAGCAGCCCAACTCATGGTTGGGGATGAATATGTGATTAGGATACATGCACCAATAAAAGAGAATCTGAACTGAAAAAAGATGCTTGGCTTGCACTGCTTCATTTAATAATGCGGAAATCCTCTGAATATAAATGACTTAGAAGCATGACATTAGATGATCTTGTGGGGGAGAAAAAGATCATTTCTAAGGAAAATTAGAAATGAATTTTCCAAGAATGTTGGCCTTAATTATAAATAGAACTTTGAGTGGTACCAAGAATCATTGTAGTCAATCATGTTTACCAACACTACTGATAACCTGACACCAGAGAACAACTTTGCCTTCGGGAAATGACTTCGTTTCTTTTAACTTATTGTGCGTTGAGAGCCCCTTTTCACAATTAGTATGGTGACAAGAATGGATGGAAGTAGAGATTTGTTACACTCACTGATGACTTCTAAAATTTCAGTTGGCATTAGAAAGTAACAGTTATTTAAGAAATGAGTATCCAGGTACTTTAAGCAATGAGGCAAACATGATATTAAATTAGGATCTTTTCCATAATTTTTGAAGTTGGAGATATCTTAGGGACATAAAAAATGGATAAAGGCTTATGGCCTTTAATATATGTTAATATAATATAAATATAAAATAATATAATACAAAAATAATAAAAGTTAATATATGAACTTTTAAATGCTAACTGGTGTGACCGAGTTAGTAATGATTGAATAACTCAGAAACAAACACATGCACATACACAAACAGTGAAACTGCAAATCAAATAAAGAAGCTTCTTACCACAACTGCCCACTCAGACCCAAAGCAAATTCACCGCCACTGAGCTGACTCAGGGTCAAACTGCCTTGGTGGATTTCTGAAACTGCCACTCTTTACAAGGGAAGGAAAGGCTCATCTCTCTCCCGGGGAGGGCCTGGGTTTTGAACTGCGGACATTGCAATTAGCAGCCCAATGAGAAACCACTGGACCACCAGGGCTGGATTAAAACATGAATGAAGGTGAGATTACACCACAGATGAGAGGCAGTCTGGCATTTATTTTCTGATCTCAAGCATTTGATTTTAAAATTTCTCAAATTCATTATCTCCACAGTGAGAATAACATGTTATTAGTGTTACCTTGAGCATTTAATGAGATAGAAATACACTTCACATGGGTAGTCTATAGTATGTATTTGTAAAGATTAAATGAGTCAGGTCATGTAAAGCATTTAGCACAATGCCTGGCATCTTATTAGTGTTCAATAAGTGTTAATTATTAATTTCATAATTGTAATCATTTCATTGATTTTTTTTGCCTGGGTAGTTCCAGTGATTTTCATTACTGATTCAAATCTAAAACTGATGGGCCTATCATTTTAAAGTTCTCAGGGGATTTCCTCCATTCTATTTATAATTTATGTGATACACAGAACTGGTTACAAAGGAAATAAGGACAGAGAGTTAAAGTGCTGCATCACGGAAATAATCAGAAAAAAACTCAAGGAGAAAGATTTGATGAGAGAAATCTGAGCCTTGATTTTCATAAATGGATGAAATAAGTGAGTGCCTATTACTAGTAATCGTTGCTTGAATTTGTGTTTTGAAATTGAATTGCACAGCTAATTGAGGGAAAACATTCTACTTCATTAAGGATTATTAATTCTTGATTTTATTTTTAAGTATTTTATTCTAATAATCTTGTGGCAACTAATGGCTTTCATATCCATATTTTTTAAATGAGAACTCTTATGCTGTTTTTTAATGACAAGTTAAATCCCCAGTAAATATCTAAAAATATATAATATCTGGCATATTTTCATTTTGAACTATCAGACTTGTTGAGAAATGAGCATTTTTCAACTTTAGAAACACTCAAGATACATTGTGTTTAGAAGATAAAAACATGGTCCAAGATGTTTTTCTTAACATACAGAGCGCTATAGCTTCTGTAAAGCAGAAGAAAGTGCCCTTGGTGATGAAACCACACAGGCCGAATTAGCGGTGAGGAAACTGGCTGTGAGGAACCCAGGAAAGTCATTCCTCAATTCTGGCTCTGTCTTAGGTAATCTGAAAGTTCTACTGGCTCCCAAGTTCTAAGATTTATGTAGGTGCAGCATGGTGGGCTATTGTTCCGTACATTGCCATTATGAAAACAACATTAAGCTCCTTATTCAGCTTCAATTTAACTGTAATGTGATGAAGAGATAGATGCAACATGGCTACTGGAATATTAGATATTATCTAATCATAGCTTTCATTTCTTTGTATCATCCCTATGTCTGTTTTCATATCAAATCTATCACTTACTATATATACTTATCTAATTATTTACTCTGAAACAACCTATGGAGTCAAGCGAAAAACCTGTTAAATTTAGAAAGCACATATTTTAGTATGATAATCTTTACCTTCTCTTCCTTCTTATATTGTTTCCCTGATCAAAAGTGATTCTGGGTGAAGGTTGATATTCTGAAGATGTGTTACTCTTCCCCAACACGGTGAGAAGTAGCGTTTAAATAACTCCCCACATTTTGGGGTGTGAGAAAACCTGAACAAAAGAAACTCTGACTAATATTATATTTTCAGAAGCTGAACTTGCCTATGCTACTCTGCAGTAACGTAATAGGTTTCTATTTAAAGTGAAGCTACACCAGTCTCCTCACCTAGGTCACTATTGTGGAGTCAATTCTGGTGCCTAGACTCATAGGACAGAGAACATGAGGTTTCCAAGCCTGTCTTTACCTGACGAGCACCTGGTGAGCTCAAATCTCGGACTCAAGGGTAGAGGTCAAGAGCTGGACCACTGACCCCGCCCTCTGTATTTTCACACAGGATGCTCTATTCTCAGGGAGCTTTGATGACTCTCATCACGTCTCACGATTTGTGACTACTAAATGCTTTGTCTACTTACTGAATGGAGCTTTCAATGCGGGTGATGGTGAGGAAAGCAGCGAGATTTGCCGTGTACGACGAGATGACGATCAAAGCAAAGAGCCACCACGCCCCCATCATCATTCGGGTAGCCAGAGTGGTGTATGGGACTTCCCCACCTGTGGGAATAAGAACGACATCTTAACAACTTGAAGAAGTAAGTTAGTGGTGGATGCGAGTTCAAGATACACTTAACTTTTAGTAAGTTAACATTTTTTTCTACATCATTGATCTCTTAATTTGTTTATGTTAAGAACTTCCTATAGATCCTTTCTGAGCTTACAATGGGAGGCCATGTTCAAAAGAAGTGTGATGAACATTTCATAGAGACACACTGGGTTGACAGTCCTTGTCTTTCTGTCCACTTTCACAGAGTTCTGGCAGCGGAGTGGGCTATGAGTCAGTCAGCTAACCACCGGGCCAGCACAACGAGCTCATTGGTCATTCCGTGAAAGAAACGTGCAGCTTCATACTATGCCCTTAGAGATATCCACGCTTGAAAACCCTCCGGGGCCCTTCTATGACGTCCTATAGCAAGGCTATGAGTCTGAAGGTATGCGATGGCCATGGATTTGGCTCTCAGAAGTTTCTGTCGTACTCACAAGTGTACACTTCCTTTTCAAGGGCTTGGCGAGTCAATAGTGAGTTGATACTCATACTATTCCAAATCCACTCTCCTGAAGTAAATTCCAACTCACAGTGACACACTATGGCAGAGTCGAGTGGCCCCCGGCGATTCCAAGGTTGTAAGTATTTACGGAAGCACGCTGCCACATCCTAAGTTGGAGGAGCAGCTGGTCAGTTTACACTGCCAAACTGTAGGTTGGCAGATGAGCACTTTTAACTACTCAATCATCAGGGATCCCTTTATTACTGTTGTGCTTATATCTAATAGAATGTCTTACCCTTCCATTAAAAATAGGACAGTTAATACTGGAGTGTCTCTCAATTCAGTCTCAGGGCTGCTTTTGCTCTCTACCTTCCTGACGACCCTGTCTATTCTGCATGAGTTGGCTGACTTGGAATGTCATCCACAGTTTACTCAGAGGATGCTTATGTTTATGTTTCAAATAGCACTCTCTAGAGAGCTATATGACTGCCACTTGAAATGTAATGAACTTCTCACACGTATATGCCCAATAGGACTCCTTTTTCACTCCCAAATGAACTCTTTTCCACCACATTGAAATCACCTCAGGGAATATTATCACTCTTTACACTATTCACTCAGTTGCTTAAAATAAAAAAAAAAGGAATTATGCAACAACAGCCAATTCAGTCTGAGTGATGATAATCAAATAGCATCTCTAAATCTTTCTCGTTACTTCACTCTCTTTGAAACAACTTCAACCCAACATCATCCCCTCGTTGTTTATTATTATAAAATCATTTTATTGGGGCTCATACCTCTCTTAACACAATCCACACATACATCCTTTGCGTCAAGTATTTTGTACATTTGCTTCCCTCATCATTCTCAAACACTTGCTTTCTACTTGAGTCCCTGCTATCTGCTCATCATTTCCCCCCTCTCTCCCTTCTCCCCCATGAACCCTTGATAATTTATAAATTATTGTTATTTTGTCATATCTTATATGGTCTGATGTCTCCTGTCAACCATTTCTCTGCTGTCTGTTACCCATGGAGGAGGTTATAAGTAGATCCTTGTTCTCCCTTTCTACCCCACCTTCCCTCCACCCTCTCATTATAGCCCTTCTCACTACTGGTCCTGAGGGGTTCTTCTGTCTTAGATTCCCTTGTTTCCAGCTCCTATCTATAGCTGGTATATCTATACCAGCTGGACTTGTAAGGTAGAATTGGTATCATGATAGTGAGGGGAGGTTGGGTGGGAGAAAGCATCAAAGAACTAGAGGAACATTGTATTTCTTTGCTGCTATGCTTCACTGTGTCTTCTCCCCTTTCGGAGAGCCTTCTTTGCGGGAATGTCCAGTTGCCTACATACAAGTTTGGGGTCCCTACTTTTTGGGCCCCCCATTCACAATGACATCACTGCCTCTTGATTGAACTAGTGAACCTTTAAAATATTCTTCCTGGTTTCCATTCTATAAATGACCCCGTCTAAGTCTATTGTCATTGGGGATTAAGAAAGAAAGAAACAAACAACAAAATCAAACACAGTATTCCCAGAAGAAAAGGTTTGTGGCTTCCCATTATTCTTTTCTTTTCTTAAACTTTTTTAGATCGTTTTATCGGAGGCTCTCACAACTCTTTTTACAATCCAGTATTTTACATCAATTTCACCCGACATATTAGCACCTATATTCCATTGTTCTTTTCTAGACATTTTTTTTGCCACTGAGCCCTTGGAACCTGGTCCTCTTTTTATCCCTACCTTCCTCCCCTACCCCCAACCCTCGTGACCACCTGATAGATTATAGATTACTAATTGTTTTCAAATATCAAAGTGACCACTGTCTTCCTTCCCTTCTGGTTTCTGTTGTTCTTCCCCTTGGATGGGGGTGTGTTGTTATATGCCATTCATTGTGATCTGTGCCCCCCTCCCTCCCCAACTCTCTCTCACTTCCCCGTACATGTCTGCTATCTCTATTCCTATTCCTGGGTTCCATGTATTGTGAGTTTTATCTCTTGCTTATACCTATGTACATGTTCCCATCTAGTCCAGAGTGAGAAGCAGCACTAGGGTCATGATAACGGGGGTGAGGAGGGTTCAAGGATAAGAGGTATACTGCGTGGTCCATTAGTGCTTTACAGCACCCTGATTGACTCAACCCTCCCTGTGACCCCCTTTGTGGGGGAATGTTCTATCGTCCACAGATGGGCTTTAAATCTCTGCTCCAACCCCCCTCCATTCCCAAACTTTTTATTGTGAATTAGATGAAGGTTTACCGAGCAGATCATAAGTTTTACCATTCACCAATATGTATCCATTTTATTTCATCTCATCCATTGCAATTGCTTGAAAGTAACATCACTAATCTAATTTCCCACCTCCCCACCCCCAATTTCTTGTTTCCATTCTTCCTTGACCCTCTGTTCATTCTCGTTGGTTATAAGCCTCTCTTTAGATTTTTAATTGTTGAATATTCTAACATAAGGGTGAGTTCACTTCCAGGCCTGAAGAGTGACTGAGATTCATAGTCTTTTGGATTTCTGTGAGTCTTCTACCCAGCAAGCCTGGTTTCTTCGATGCTTTTGAGTTCTGTGGAGCACTTCCCCCACCTCACAGTCTATCCAGCACCTTCCAATGTGATCCTTTGCATAAATGGTGGTAGCGGTAGTTGGAAGTCATATATTTATTTTTGTCTCAGTGACTGTTGTGGATATTGATTCTTCCATGTTTCCAGTGTTTCCAAATGTCTTTTCATTTTCATCATTCTTCATCATTATCATCGTCTGAATGGAGAAACCCAATAGCTGCAGCTCAGTGGCTCCTTACAAGCTTATAAATATACCAGTCGCAACTCATCAAAGTAGGATGTCGACCATTGTCTTTGTGGACCACGTTATGCCAATTTCCCTTAGTGACATAGGAAACAAATATACAGGAAAAATGGATGATAGTCCTAAGCTCTTGAACCCAACCACTCAGACCCTCAAGGTGATTGATTATCTCTAAGGTGGTTTCATAACTTTTCCCAATATAAGCTTCACCACATTCAAGAGTATATTTTCAG
This sequence comes from Nesogale talazaci, assembly GCA_004026705.1. Lineage (NCBI taxonomy): Eukaryota > Metazoa > Chordata > Mammalia > Afrosoricida > Tenrecidae > Nesogale > Nesogale talazaci. The sequence goes on along the minus strand of PVJH01013580.1, from coordinate 38,856 downwards.
TAAAGATATCTACATTTATAAAATTATACTCAGTCATGTCTCTCTCTCTCTCTCTCTCTCTCTCTCTCTCTCTCTCTCTATATATATATATATATATATATATATATATATATATATTTGTGGTTATGCACCTCTGTTCGTTCTCACATCTGTTTAGCCTCTAGGTTCACTCAAGCACCTACTTATAGATACCCACTAGTGCAGGGCTGTGTATATAACAGTATTAATTTCTGCTGCCTCATTGAAATCTCCTAGTGTCATGTTTTATCAATCTCCTTCTTACTGTATATTTATTTTTTCTTCAACCAAATGAATACTTGTCTTTCCTACAAGATGTGGGCCCCAAAATTACTTGGCTTACAGACTGATTTTTTAATAGAAGTTTCCTTGTTACATTTATACCTACAAGTCACCTAGTTTCCTTGTTACATTTATACTTACAAGTCACCTAGAATTGAAAAGATAAGAGATAAGATTCAATATGTATAGCCAATTGACTACTTAATGAAATGGCTGACATTTCTTCCTGCTGTTCAGTTCCATTTAGGCAGCTGAATGTATATATATCAAGCGCTCATATACCCGTAAATTGCTTTCATTGATCTATTTGGTGTGTGCTTATCCAACAACAAGGAAATGACTCTTTCTACCCCTGTAAAAATTGACAGCATAAAAAAGCACCAGGATCAAGTTCCACTCTGTCTTACAGTATCATCATGAGTCAAAATCAACTGGAGGGCAGTTTGTTTAGTTGGTTGGTTTGATTTTGCAGTCATAAAAATAATCATAAATTTTTTCTACCTTTAGTTTTATTGAATTAGAATTACTGAATTAGAAATTGATTTTTAATGTCAAGCCAAACTCACTTTCATATAATAAATTCAACTTGGTCATGATGTACTTATCATGTTTATATATTGCAATGTCCAGTTACTAATTTATTTTAGAATTTACCTAAAATTATAAGGAAGCCTGCCTGGGAATTTCCATTTCACTGCAATGACCTTGGCAGGTTTTGGTGTCCAAGTTATTCTGTCCTCATAAGACAAAAGAACAGTGCCTTGCTTTGCATGTGAAAAGTTTATATAAGGATGCAGTTAATTGCTTCTCAAATACTTGTTATATTCATTTTTTCCATTTTAAACTATGCCTTTCCATAGATTCCAATGCTACAAGAAAACATCAGGTAATATACAAACAAAACAAAGTTTGATAAATACAAAAACTAAATCTCACTTTGCTTTAAAACAAACGAACAAAAACAACTGCCACGGAGTCGATTCTGATTCATCATGACCCTACAGGGCAGAGTAGAACTGATCTCTATGATTTCTGAGGTGGGAAGACTTTATGGGAGGAGACCCCTCATCTTTTATCCCATGTAACAGTTGGTGGTTTCAATCTGAAGACCTTAAGGTAGCCAGACTTATGCTTAAATTATGACAACAGCAGGGTTCCTGTGTAAAAGTGGGTGGAAATTAGGTTGGCAGTTCATGATAATGCATGGCATTGCAAAGGCACTACTCTTCTGGACCCTTCAATTCATAGTGACCTTTCATACATGCTCTGTCCCCCAAGTCATTGTTTTGTTTGCGTTATTGTTGAAGTCTCTGTGTGTATCCAATTGAGAGTCCTCCTCTTTTACACTCACAGTACACTTGGCCGTGTATTGTGTCCTTTTCCAAGAAGTGATATCTCCTGATAAGAGTAAGTGAGAGAAATCTCACCATCCAGACTTTAAAGGAGCATTCTGGTTGTACTTCCTCCAAAATAGGTATGTTTGATGTCTGGCAGTTCATAGTGCATTCAATAGTCTTTGACAACAACGCTAAAATGAAAAAAAATGCATCAGTTTTACTCTTCCCTACTCTTTGTCTATTTATTCACACCTTAATCCCCAAACGGACATCCTGCTTTTCCCACAAGTGTTGAGGCCGATGTGCCTAATGCAATATATATCCCTTGATTTCTTGATTTCTGCTGCCATTGATGTTGATAGCGGGACTGAGTAATATGAAAAATGATAGCTTCAATATTTTTTTCCATTTAGCATGATGTTTTGAATTGGTCCAGTTTTGAGGATGTTTGCATTCTATATGCTGAATTATAATCCATACTGAAAGTTTTTGAATTTTCCCAATGTGTTACGCTCCCATTGTGATGTTTGTTGCATTCATCTTGATAGTACTCCAGTTTCTTGAGTTATTTCCTTGGCAAACAGATTGGATATGTTTGGTGAAAGGGTACCCACCTGACACACACTTTTCCTAATTTAAAAAAAAAAAATTTTAAGGCATCACTGCCCTCAGGTGGTGGGAGTAGGAGGCCCAGCCTTTGCTCCTGGGAGCTGGAATTGAACCTCCAACCCAGTGGGCCGCAGTCCCGCGCACAACCACTACACCACCGGGGCTCAGCCCCACTTTTCCTAATTTTAAACTTGTGCTACTCAATGACTAACTCTCTTGGTCTATGTACAGATTTCACAATTAGGTGTTCTGGAATTTCCATATTTTATAACATTATCATAGTTTGCTAAATACCACACACCTTGTGTGTTTATAGTAAACAGAACACAAGTGCGTAAATATCCCTCTGCTCTTTTCTGCTTTTAGTCATGATTTACGAGACAACAGCAAAAATATTCTTCATTTCACTTCTCATCTGAATCCCATTGAATTTCTCACAACTCCCTGTTAACACATGACTGCACTTTTGTTTGAAGTATGCTCAGCAACATTTTATTTGAATGTAATATTAAGGATCCCCAAACCAAACTCACTGCCATTGAGACAGCGCTATCTCACAGCGACCCAGCATGGTTTCCAAGACTGTGGGAGTAAAGAGCCCAGTCTTTTCGCTACAGCGTTGAGGGTGATTTCAAACTTCCAACCATGCAGATTGCTGTCCAATGCACAACCAGCTACGGCACCATATTGTTCTATAACGTCTGCTTTTTGTTGGATCACCTTTCTCTAGAATGATATAGCTATAAATCACGTCTAGTTGGTTAGCTAGGTATTTTTTTTTCTAAATTTCTTCACACAGATTAGTAAGTGCTTCCAGCACTGTGTTTCACTTGCTGAAACAGTTCAATGGGTATTCTGTCACCCTCTACAGACTTGCTTTTCTCTCATGCAGTTTGGGCTTTTTCCTCAGCACATGGATTCTTGACCACACGCTACCTCTTGAAATAGGTGGATGTTGTCTATTTCTTTTTGGTACTCTATCAATATGAGCTTTAAGGGCTCTTGATTGGTACCAATAACATATTATACCTGGAACTCAGTTAAGATTCATATCAGCTACATATTGCTTCCCATACCAAAAGAACCCTGTTCTATAAGCATTATGTTATTTTGAAGTAGGGGATAAAAATGAAGTGGTAGGAGTCATTATCATGTATTTTTTAGGCATTTTGGGTAATACTAATTTCTTCCATTCTTTAGGAGAACAGATTGTATGAAATTGAGATGATAAAGCCAGGGAGTAGTGAATTAGTAAATACCCCTTAAGGTAAGGACTTCAACAATAAGTAAAAGGGACTCATATAAATTGAAAATTTAAGAGGTGATACAGTACATTTTCCACATCCTTAATTGTAGGATTCAAACACTGGCAAATGAATTCTACACTAATTGCCAACAAAATTGGTCTTCATTTTTCTAATTATTATTGTTAAAGTATAAAATATTCTAATATTTATATAAATTCTAATTGATCAGCTTACCTAAACATACTCAGTCACTTATAATAATAAATTATTTTATTTACAGTGATATGTTTTATTCACTAGTAGTAAATGAAATAAAAATAACTATAAATAAATGTATTCATGAAACCACAATATAAAATTTGAATTAGTTTCTCTTGCATGCCAAAGGTGGTTTTAAAATGGATACATAATTTTAAAGAGATTTATTTTATCAACTGAGGCTTTGTTCTTACTATGATATATATCACATTTAATTATATAAATTTGATATAAATATGTACATAATTATAAATTGAGTAAACTTCTCAATATAAGGTAAGGTAATTTTATATTAATCTCTAGTTTATAAGCTAGCTCTTGTACCAATAATAGTCATGCTACATATTAGAAACTCTGCCCTGACACAGAAGTGGGTTAATGATAATTGCTCTTATTCTGATTATTGTTCTGTGGTGCCGCTGAGTCAGTTCTGACTCCCAATAAGCCTATGTACAATAGAACAAAGTACTGTGCCATCCACACAATTTTTCCTATATTGGAACCATGTCAAAAACTAGATTAATAATGCTTTAGAGTTATGAAAGGGGAGGTGGAGGAGTAATTGGGAAACTTGTTATTATAATGGGTAAAAGAATGAAGATAATGTTCTAAAATTGATTGTGGTGATTATTACACAATTTAAAAATTCAAACCCTTGAGCTATGGTACATGAATTATATGTCAATGAAAGTGTAAAAAAAATAAATGAGCAAATGCCATTTATTGCCATGAAGTTGATTCTGATTCCGAGCAACTCTTTAAAATGGGATGCAACGCCCCTTGTGAGTTTCTGAAGCTGTAAGTCTTTTGGGAGAAGAAGCCTCATTTTCTTTTATGGAATGGCAAGCGGTTTGAAATTATTTACTTTGTGTTTAATGCCCCCATCCCCCAACATGTAATCCACTATACACAACTCACTACCATTGAGTTGATTGTGACTCTTAGGGATCCTACCGGGCCACTAGAACTCCCCCTGTGCAGTTCTGAGATGTAACGCTTTACAGAGTAGAAAGCCTTTTCCTCCCACAGAGCAGTGGGTGGTTTTGAACTGCTAATCTCATAACCACATGCCCAGTGAATAATCCCTACACACACACTCTTGTGGATCTAAAAGCCCTTGAGCAATAAAAAATTTGACTTTTCCCATAAGCCCCCTCCATATCTTTAAATATTCTTTAAAAGAACAAAATTTCAAAGCGTTAACAAATCTAGTCAGAGCCATCTCCCAATTTGGCTATTTACTCATGAGGATAAGGAATAAAATATTAAGTAAAAGTGACAGAGATATGTTAAAAGTATAAGAATTGATACATAAATACTTTTTGTAATCATTAGGTATTGAGTATCTTTCTGACAACAGATTTCTACATTAATTGTTAAGAATATGGTCTTCTTACTTCCTAATTTTGATGATGAAAGTATAAAAAATTCTAATATTTATTGAAACCTCACCTTGCTCAGCTCATATATCTGGTCAATTCTAATACTGAAATTGTTTTATTTACTATGGTTTGGTTTACCCACAAAGGTCCAATAAAAATCCTTGAAAAGGAACATTTGTAAGGATGTGTAACGAATTTTCTTCTAAATTTTAAAGATTCAATCTCCTAAAAATAGGTATTTCCTAAAAATATTCACGAAACAGTCTCACACTGTGAAAGAAATATTTTGAGTGTTTGAGTCATGAGAAACTGATTTTCTGAACAAATTGGAGGTCTTAAAATAGCAAAAGATATCATAATTTTAGGAAAACATAAAAATACATATTTATTCACACTGAATATAATTCAGAACAACATGTTTTTTTTTTCTTGGTGAAAATGAAATTATTAAGTTGCTATATCTTGCCTGAGGACACAGCATTATTTTCTTTCCTTAACAACTTTTTAAAAAGTAGTAAGGTTAACACACTTTTTCCTGTAGCAAACAGTCCCATCAAACTGCAAACCTGGGTTAAGAAGATTATTTTTGCAGCACTTTGGAAATCACTTTGGAAAATAAATGCCTCGTGTATCGGTAAGAGAATCTTAAAAATCTTTTGACCTAATCATGGTTGTAGGAATCAAAATACAAACCCTACTCTCCGATCAGCTTTTTATATTGTGAAGGCTTATATGTTGCGGTGATACTGGCAGCTTTATCAATGATGTTTCAAATACTAGCAGAGTCACCCACAGTAAGAGGACTTCCACAGAGCTTCAAGATTAAGAACAGATTAGGAAGAAGGAAAAGACATCCATCGGGAAAATTAGCCATGGTAAACTTTATAAATTGAAGCAGAAAACTGCAGAATTCAACAAAGGATCATAGAAATAATCAATCATGGTGAAGTAGTATTCATATCAGGTATACAGTGATGGGTTGACAGTAGAGAAAATTACTACGATATACCACATGAAATAAAGCTTAAGAAACATGATGTGATAGGCAAGCTTGATGCCAACGTGGTCAAAGACGATAGGTAGGTCTGTTGTGACGACATGGCCAATGAACACATAATCAATTTCAGGGCGGAGACAGAAAAGATTTGGCAGGCTCCGCCCTTGCCCTCTTGCTTTTGGATCTTCTGACCAGCAGGCTGCCTCACTCGTCCTGTGTCTCGACCTTCCAAGCAACACCTAATCGCAGACTGTGTAGCTGTGAGTTGAGGATCCTTCAAGCCCTGCTTCATCACGCTCCTGAAACATACATCTCTTGAGCTGGGGACTGTTGGACTCTGTCACCTGGCTGACTGTTGGGGACCTGCTTTGCTGTTTGCTGCCTATGGCTGGATAGTCTGAATTGCTCTACAGAGGACTACTCATGCAAAGGAGTTGCACCAAGCCATTGTACTGCTTTATAGATTACTTAACTGTTTATTTCTTATCATATATATATATATCCTTTTATCTATATAAATATATAAAGAGAATTACAAGTGTCCTGGTTTTATTTCTTTAAGAGAACGCTTTCTGATACACATGATTATATCAATGCAAAAAAGTTTTCTGATAAAATTCAAGATCCATTCCTAATAAAATTGCTCAAGAAAATAAGAATAGAAGGGAGATTCTTCAATGTAATAAACACAGTGAAAGTGAAACCCATGACTGACTAGCATCTCACTTAATGAAGAAAAAGTGAAAAACATTTCTCTTTATCACCACTCTTAGTCCTGGAAGTCAATGCCAGAACCAGGTTGTTGTCAGATGCTTTTGGCTTCCTTATGCACAGAGGAATTATGTTTGAGCCCACTGTTGCACTTAGAGTGTCATTTCCTTTGTGATCCTCCTCTATCATTGCACCCTTCCTTTAGCAAACATGAAGTCCTTCTCAGGGACTGGTGTCTTTTGAAACACACCCAAAGTATGTAAGATGAAGTCTTGCCATCCTGGCTCCTAAGAAGCTCTCTGTGCTCCCTTCCAGATACATCAGTTGGTTCCTTTAGGAGTTGATGTCAGTTCATTCCATATTCTCCAGCACCACACTTCAAATGCATCGGTTCTTTTTTGGTTTTCTTTATTTAATGACAAACTTTCACATGCATGTGATACAATTACATATCATGGTTTGTGTCAGGAGACCCTTATACTTCAAAGGCATAGCTTCAGTCATTGTTTTTCAGTGCTCTAGAGAGGTCTCAGATGGCAGATTTATTCTGTACAGCCCATCTCTCAATCTCTAGAGGGATGCTTCCATAATATTGCTTATGGATTTAAGTAAGACAAAATCCTTAACATCTTCAACCTTTTCTCCATTTATCATGATATCACCTTTTTCTATTGTAAGGATTTGGGTCTTCCTTACATTGAGATGTAACACATACTGAAAGTGACAATCCTGGACTTTCATCAGCAAGTACTTGATTTCTCCTCATTTTCAGCATGCAAGCTTGTCGGCTTCATATTTCAGGTTGTTAATAAGTCTTCCTTCATTCCTTATGCCACACTCTTCTTCATATTATTCAACTTCTTTGATGACATGATCAGCATATAGATTGAACAAATAATCAGTTGATAAAGCCCAGAGTTTCACCTTTCCTGATTTTAAACCATGTGGTATTTCTTGGCCCTGTTCACAGAACTGCCTCTTGATCCATATGCAAATTACAAAGGAGCACAATGAAGTGTTCCAGATTTTTCATTCTTCTCAAGGTGTTCCACAGTTTATTGTGGCCCACCCAGTCAAATGTATTGACATAGTCATACATCTTTCTGGTATTTTGTGCTTTGATCCATGATTCATGCGATATCAACAATGATATCTGTTGTTCCATGTCCTGGTGTGAATATCGTCAGTCACCCTCTCAATGTACTGCTTGAACCATTGTTGGATGATCCTAAACAACATTCTACTTGTGTGAGATATCAATATTATTTTTCTATAATTTGAGTGTTCTTTTGAGTCATCATCCTTCTTTAGAATGAGCACAAATAATGGATCTCTTCTAGACAGTTGGCCACATAGCTGCCTCTTACATTTCCTGGCATAGGAAATGTGCTCCATCTGTGTTTCATCATTCTGTAATAACATTTCAAATGGTGTCCCATTAATTCCAGGAGTCTTGTTTTTGGCTAATGCTTTTAGTGCAACTTGACTTTTCTCTACAGCTTCATTGGTTCTTGCTCCTAGTCTACTCCCTGAAATAGTGGGCAATTATGCATTAGTGGACTTTATGCATTCTTTCCATCTTCTCTTGATGCTTCCTACATCATTCAATATTGTGCTTTTTGCCATAAAAACTTTAAGTACTGCAAGTCAAGGCGTGGATGCTTTCTGGAGTTCTTTCATTTTCATATATGCTGAGCATGTTCTCCCCGGTGGGTGCCCCAGTTCTAGATCTTTGCACAATCCATTATAATATTTGGCTTGGTCTTCTTCAGCACTCTTTTGAAAATTTCTTTTCATGTATTTGACTTCATCCTTTCTTCCATTTACTTTAGTTACTCTATAAATCAGAGAAAATCTCAGAGTATCTTTTGACATTGTTTGATATTTTCTTTTTTTTTCCTGTCACTTTACTTATCTTTGGCTTTCTTCTTGAGTGATATACTTGACAACCTCCCACAGCTCATCATGTCTCGTGTCATTTGTGTTCAATGATTCATATATGTTCTAGAAATTAATGTGAGTGGCTTGAATGAATTTATTTTGATTTTCTTCAGCTTTATCTCAATCCTACATATGAATAATTGATGGTCTGCTCCACAGTTACCTGCTGGCCTGGTGTTAGTGGCTGATATTGAGTACTCCTGTGTATTTTCCACAGAGGTGCTCAGTTTGACTTCCAGGGATTGCATCTGGAGAAGTCCAAGTATACAGTCACCTTTTTTTCTTGTTGAAAAAGATATTTGCTATGAAGACGGCATTGATTTTTCAAATCCTTTCATGTGATCTCCAGTGTAATTTCTATCACTATGTCCATATTTTCCATCTACTGTTCCTTCCTCATTGTTTCTTACTTTTGCATTCAGTCGCCAATAATTATCAATATTCTTGATTGCCTTATTTGGTCTATTTTTGACTGAAATCATGGGTATAATTCTTTAGTATCATCATTATCTTTTGTGATTGCTGCATAGATTTAAATAATAGTTGTATTGATTGGATTTTTTTTTGGAATGTGTATAGATAGAATACTATTACAGACAACATTGCACTTCATGGTCAATTTAGCAAATCCTTTTTGACAATGGATGCCACACCATTCTTCTTGATTGTGTTATTCTGGCATAGTAAATCATATGATTTTCTGGTTCAAATTGGCCAGTACCTGTCAATTTCACTTAATGCCTAGCATATTGATCTTTATATGTTCCTTTTCATTTCTGAATACTTCCAGTTTTCTTAGGTTCATATGTCACACATTCCAATTATGATCACTAGCATATCTAGGCAGCCTTCTCTCCTTCCAAGATCACGTGTGTTCAAGCAGAACCTGTACATGGACCAAGAGACAATCATTTGAACAGAACAGAGAAAGAGCATGCGGTTTAAAATATAGGTGTGTGTCAAGATGGCATCTTTTCACCATGCTTATTCTGTTGTTGCTGAACAAATAACCTGAGAGTTTGGACTTCACAAGGAAGAAAGAGAGATGGCCCAACTCTATTTGCTAAAAATGAGGAAGACTTGAAGAACTTGCTGATGAAGATCTAGGAATGTGGCCTTAATATGAATTGCAACCCAATGTGAAGGAAAATAAATTCCCCAATAGAACAAATTGGTGAGATGTAGTTAATTAATATAATCCTTCTAATTGTAATTCCTGATGTCATGTACTATCATTCTGGACTCTGGTTATAAGCCCATCTTATATGGTTTTCTTGACTATACTAATGCACAGCATAAGGTGGCATTAATCTTGACTTTAGCTGAGGGTATGAATCAAGTCAAACCATTTGTTTGAGGGGGAGCTATGATCTGCGAAAATACAAAATTTACACCTCCATGAAAGCCATCCTTCTGTGTATAAAAGCCATCTTGGACATAGAAAAAAATTCAAGACCCTTTCAAGAGGAACAAGTCTGAAATAGCAGAGGTACCAAAGTGGCACGGAACAGAGCAAAGGAGCCAGTCTGAGATCAGAAACTGGGACAAGAAAGCCATGGGACAGACCAGAAGAGCAGTGCCAAGACTGTGTTACTGTGAGGTTGAGCAACAGACTGTGAGGCAGGGCTTCTGGGTCCTGGAAGCCAAGGCCCAGAGGCCAAGTGTCTGAGAAGGTGACTTGACTGTGCTTGGAGGAAAAGTGTTATGGTATCTGTACAAGATCACCTCTTAACTTCTCTAATAAGTTTCCATAATTGTGACGATTGTGTTTAGTTCTATATGTCAAGAGTAATGAATTATTGATAGTAGCAGAGTAGTAGAGTGCCTAGGAAAGAAAAATTGCTGTCTGAGTTGGTAAAGAGGATGGAAGATGCAAGCCTGTTTGACTGGATTTGGAAAGCAATTTAGAGGGAGTGAACCCCATTTTCCCTCTTTCTCATGCTTACAGAATGAATTTAGAGTTTCTTGAATCTATATTGTCTCTCTCTATGTCTTGACAACACTGCCACAATTTTGACAGTTTAACACACAACTAATTATCTTGCTCTTTCTAAGGTTATGAACTAGGAAAGCGAGATGAGGCTCTCTGCTCTGGTAAAGATTTACAGTCCCCAAAACCCTCCGGAGAATCTCTATTTGGTCCTGCAGGGTGCTTGAGAGTTGGAATCAGCTCAATCAGAGAGTTACACGAGGCAAGCACATTGTCTCAATGTCTCTTTCTCTTACACACTTTTCCCCTGTGCTTATAATAGGAAACTTTCAGTTTAATTAACATTTTGCTTTCACATTTCAACAAAATTATGCAAATATAGAAACTGGCCAAATTTTTCATCGACACATGTCACATGCTGAAAAATATTGAACCAGTATGACAACTGGATTTCTTTGTACATTAGTAGATATTATCCTATCATAGACAACATTGTACTTTAAGATTGATCTTTGATGAGGGATGTGACATTATTTCTGGCATGGTAAATCATGATTTTCTGATCAGAAACGTCTAGTATCAGTCCATTTTAGCTCATTTACTCTAAGGATATCAATTTTATCTGTGCCACTTCATCTTGATGACATTTACTTTTCCTAGATTCATATTTCATACATTTCAATCTCCAATTTTTAAAAGATCTTTGCAGCTGTTTCTTCTCCTTTTGAGTCCTGCTCCATCAGAAAATGAAGGTTCTGGATGTTTTACTCAACATCATTTTGACTCAACTTTACAAGGGGAGACAGTGTTTTCTCAGTGATATTTGGAGTATCTTCTGTCACTCATTTTTGTTACTGTCTTTGAGGATGTTCTGTTGATTTTTGTTAGGTTTTCAATATCTGAAAGTGTTCTACTGTCTATAAAGTTTTCAGGTGCTAATGTCTCTGAAGTTGAAAAGGGATTCTTTCGTGTAATGCCAATGAAACATGTTCCACTGAAATCCATTCATTATGTGTCATCCCACTGACATTTGCAAAGCCACTTAAATAGTTCCCAGCAGCAGACAAGACCACAGCAAAGCAAACTGATAGACAAGTGGTGATCAATACAATTATGGTTGCATTCCAGTGAACATAACTATTATTCAAATTGATGTCTCAACCCCTAAGGGCAATAATGAGGAAACTGTAAAATATTATCAACATCTTTATTCTGAAATCGATCAAACCTGCAATCTAGTTGCACTCAGATGTCTGGACCAATGAAACGGAAACGTTGAAAGAAAAGAGCAAGGAATAGTAGTTGGAGAATATGGCCTTGGGGATAAAAATGAAACTGGAAGCTACATAATAGAAACTTGAAAGATCAACAGGTTCATCATAGCAAATGCCTTTTTTATCAACAACATAATCGATGACTATGAAACTGGACTTTTCCTCATGGAATACACAGAAATCAAGTTGACTACCCTTGTGAGAATAGACAATGAAGAAACTAAATAGAAGCAGCAAACAGGAGACCAGAAATTGACTGTGAAGCAGAACTGATCTATGTAAACTGAAGGTGAAAATGAAGAAAGTTAAAACTCCATTAGAGCCAAAATATAACCTTGAATAATCCCACCTGAATTTTTAGAACATCTGAAGAACAAACTTATGCATTGAACATTAATGACAGATGAACCAGTGGACCAAGGGATGGCAATAAGGGATGGACCAAGGGATGGATCAAGAGCAACATACACAAAGAAAGCAAGGTGCCATTAAATAGACAGGAAAGGAAAGATGCCATGGATGTCAGAAAATAATGTGAAACTTTTTCTTAATCATAGAATAACTAAGACAATCGGAAGGAGTGTTAAAATCAAGAGATGAACAGAAAAAATTACAAAGTCAGCTCAAGAAGACAAAGTGCAATATTATAATAAAATATGCAAAGTCATCATTTGAAAATCAGAAAGGAAAAACAAACTGAATATATCATAGACTGATAGTATAAATACATAATCCAATACTAAAGCTGCAACACTGAAATATTTTATTGCAGAATTTTGATCATTGCAGAAAGCAAAAGTCACATTGAAATAATACACAGAATTAGAGTGTCAAAAAGAAATAGTCAATGTTCAATGATTTCAAGAACTAGCATTTGAGAAATCAATAACCAATGTACTCAAGTAAAGAAATCCAAGCAGCACTGAGGGCATAAGCCACAAACAAGACTTCAAGATCTGATGAAAAAAATCGAAATGCTTAAATAAGATGATTAAGCACCAGAAGAACTTACTCATCTATGCCAAGAAATTTGAATGATAGCTACTTTGCTAATTGAAATCCATTTATTGCACCTATTCCAAAGAAAGGTGACAAAACAGAATATTTTAATTATGGGATTGTATCATTAATATCACATGCAAATTAAATTTTGCTGAAGATCAATAAACACTGACAGGGTGCTACCAGAAATTCAGGCTAGATAAAGAAGAGGACATTGGATAAGGAATATCACTGCTTATGTCAGATAGATCTTGTCTGAAAGTAGAGAATGAGACTTATATTTTCTTGTGTTTTATTGACTATGCTAAAGATTGTGTGACTATGCTACACACCATACAGATGACTGCTTATGTTAATTTTATGATTGAAATGTAGGGGTGGAGTCTAGCCTGTTAATCTGGATATAGCCATCGAGTAGCCAATGAGACCTCTGTGTGGGCATGGCTTTCTCCTGATATGTCTGAGAAATTTCTCAATATTTTCCCTCATGAAGATAAGAAGCGATCTCCCCAGTTGGTGGGAGTTAGTTGGAGAGATGATGAATCATGGACAAGACAAGAAGGCAGCATCCGAGGAGCTGGAGGAGCCCGCGGAGAGACCACATGTCTTTGCCCTGATGGAGCCAGACTTCTGAAGCTAGGGCGGCCACATCGGGACCTCTGCCAGCAATGAGTTGCTTCTGCTGTTGATGGACGCTGAGCTCTGGAAGCGAGGATCCATGTGGAGACCCCTGCCAGCACCAGGATTCTGCACCCACTGACTTGTGACTTCCTCTTCCTCTTGTATATAAACCTATATACAAGTATATATATATATATATATATATATATATATATATATATATATATGCTTGTCTATGAAATTTGTTCCTTCAGTCTACCTGGACTGACACACAAACATAGCTTAAATAGGAAAAGGAATTCCATCACAATAAGTGTACTCATGTGGAATCTGCACATGTATCAAGCGCAGAATAAAATAAGGGAACACTACATGGTATAAAATTTTCAAAAAGAGTGTTTCAGGGTTGTAGCTCCCCTCTCTATTATTTAGTCTATGCTGAGTAAATAATTAGAGAAACAATATTGGAAGAAGGCATATGAACAACCTATGATATGTGCGTAGTATCACCTTGCTTGCTTGAATAAAAAGAATTGCAATTTTTGATACTGATTACAACTCAATGTAGTGAAAAGAAAAGAAAAATCCTTACAAGTGGACAATTAGGTAACATCATGACCAAAGGAGAAAGTATTGAAATTGTCAGTATTTCGTTTTGCTTGGATATACTGCCAGTGCTCACAGAAGCAGCAGTCAGAGAGCAAATGATAGATTATATGGGATAAATCTGTTGCACAAGACCCCTTTGGAATGTTACAAGCAGCGAGGTTACTTTGAGGACCAAGATATTCCTTACCCAAACCATCGTATTCTTTGTTGCACCATATGCCTGTGAAAGTTGGACACTGCATAATACCAGATGTATTTGAATTATGGTGCTGGCAAAGGATATTGAAAATATCACAGGCTTCCAAGTGAACACACTAATCTATTTTGGCAAAATTACAGCCAGAATGCTTCTTAAAGGCAAAAAAAAAAAAAAAGATGGGGGGAAGCAGCCAGACTTCGTCTCATGTGCTGTAGACAAGTTTTCAGGAGATAGCAATTTCTAGAATATACCAGCATGCTAGGTAAAGTTGAGGGACAGTGAAAAAGAGGAAGGCCTTCAATAAAATGGAGTGACTCAGTGGCTACAACAAAGGGCTGAAGCATAAGAGAAATTGTGAGGATGGTGCTGGACCAGGCCTCTGTTGTACAGAGGGTTACTGTGCACTGGAATAGACTTAATGGAATATACAACATTATAGCAGCATCATTATATTTTGCATCACAAAAAATAAATTTCCCACAAAGCCACCATTTACCCAAAATAAATGACTCATTGTGTTAGCTAAGCTTGTTGTGCCAACATGGCCAAGGATGATAGGTGGATCTCTTTAGACAACATGGCCTTATAGATCCACCCCTCCCAGCTGAAGATAGTAATCCACTATCAACAAAACAATACACACCTGAGCAGATTAACCAAACTACCCAAGTAGAAATATCAGGTGAAGCTGCATCTGTACTATTGCCTGAGGGAGATGCCTTACAAGATAGTGCTGAGAACACCCAGGAAACACCCTCACCATTGATAATGTCTGCTAGACCTGTAACTAAAATTAAGGCCAAGAAAGTTCCTAAGAGTGAGGTTGAGGAGATTACTCAAGAAGAAGCACACTATACTCACAAAGAACTGCTCGAGTTTTCAAAAATATACAAGGAGAAGCCTGGGCAATATCCCTGAGAATGGTTATTGAGGGTGTGGGTTACTGGTGTAAGAAATGTAATATTAGACCAGTCTGATCCACAACCAGGTGAGGTGATTGCTGAGGGCAAAGGTAACACAGAATGGATAATAGAAGAAGGCAGTTCTACCTACCAGTTACGACCACCTGATCAATTACAAAAGTGAGGTTTGTGATTGTTTGTGTATTTTCTGTATGGGCGTATTGAATATCTTTTCTTCATTCATGTATGATATATCAGCTATAAATGGACTCTGTGTTCTCACTTATATGTATGATAGATGTTTGATGTTAAGTATAAGTTTGATTTCATCGATGTCTGGAAATTTTATATGGCTAAAGAATTTTGTACAGTTGCTATGATGCAAGGGGTGGATTGTGATAGCTAAGTTTGCTGTGCCAACATGGCCAAAGATGATAGGTTGGGACAATATGGCCAATGAACACACAAGATCAATTGAAGGACAGAGAAATGGTTTGGTGAGCCCTCTCCTTGCTCTCTTGCTCTTAGATCTTTTTTTTTCATCACTGCCCTCTGGTGGTCATGGGAGGTACTCAGCACTGCTCCTGAGAGCCGATGCTGGATTTGAACCACCAAGCCCGTGGGCTGCAGTCCCACGCTTGCTCTTGACCTTTGGACCAGCCAGATGTCTCGATCATCCTAAGCCTCCATATTCAAGTGACATTACTTGTAGGACATCTAATTGGTGGGCTGGGTTGCTATGAGTTGAGGTTCCTTCAAGCCCTAGTTTGCCACACTCTTGGAATATACATCTCTTGAGCTGGGGACTGTTTGACTCTGTCATCTGGCTGACTGTTGGTGACCTGCTTTGCTGTTTGCTGCTTTTGGCCTGAATTGCTCTACGGAGGACTACTCGGCGGCCCTCAAGAGTCCAAGGACTGCCAGTCTACTAACTGTCTCACACAAGTCAGCTGCACTGAGTCATTTGTACTGCTGTATAGATTAGTTTACCGTTTATTTCCTATGTTACCTGTCCTTCTATCTTTATAAATATATAAAAAGAATTAGTAGTGTCCTGGTTTTGTTTCTCTAGAGAACCCTAACACACTTATCAATTGGGTATATTTCTTTTAAAAATTTTTAGGTACTTTTAAGATTGAAATAGATAGACCACTCATAATGTTGTGACCTATTTGTTACATTTTCAATACAGAAATAAAAGATAACGGAATTTCCCCATGAACTTGTTGAAGCTTTAAAGCTTCCTTTTTGAAGTCTTCCTGCTTCCTCAAGGAGAACCTGTGTCCTCGTGGCTAGAACTTAGGCTGCTAACCACAAGATCTGCAGTTGAAACTGCCAGTTGCTTTGTGGGAGAAGGATGGAACTTTCCCTTCAGTTTTGGAAACTCCACAGTCAGTTAGTTCTACCCTACCCTACCCTGTGAGTTGGCATCCACTTGATGGCAATGATGGTTTATATAACTTCCTTATATTAGTCTGTTTTTTTTTAAATTTAAAGATTGTACACTATATCATTTATTATGTTGCTTTTTAAACTGGAACTTTAAAAAATAACTTGAATAGCTTGCTTTGCATGAATTCATAAGGCAATATTACTTAGCAAAAGAAATAAATTTGTATGTTTTTTTCACATAAGATTTTTCAAACACCCTTTAAAGCATTATTTATTAAATAAGTAATAACAATAGATAAGACCACTGTTCTCTTTTTAACAAATGTCTTTACAAGGAGCTGAAATTTCTGTTATAGTGAATGACAAAGTATTTTTCTGGTGTGATTGATAAGTGTAAGTAGGCTAGAAGGCAGAAGATCATGTAGATTTAATGGCAAATTCACACACACAATTTTTCAACTTAATGTTTCCAGGGTGATTATAATACATGGAAACCTGCTTGTAAACAGAAGTTCCTTCTTCCTCACTCTTTTTTAGGTCCTTCCACTCTTCTTTTTTGAAAAGTCTCACATCAGTGGAATAACTAAATGGAAATATTCATTTTCCTGATTTCATAGCATTCTTTAACACACATAAACAAAAACATAACTAAACCCACTTACAGCAACTGTGTTTCTGAGACTGTATGTTTTTATGGAAATAGACAATTAATATTTATCCCATGGAGCAACTAATGGGCTTGAACTACCAAGCAAGTCATCAGCAACCTGTAGATGATCCACTGCACCAGAGTATGTACATGCTATTACATAAAATAAAATGAATTGATCATATCAAGAAACAATCCTATGTAGACATTTACACAGCTCAAAGATGGAAATAATCTTTACAACTCTTAACACTTCGGGCTTAACATAAAAAAATACATTTACTTAAATCTGCATCATAGAATATCTCCAATGAATATATTTGAAAAATGTTCAATCAAACCTGAATGTAATTATATCTAATGATGCTATCTATGTCACATAAGCCTAATAGACTGATTTTACTTTAACATAAGAATATCAATCCTTGTGTTCATTGAGAAAGCTTCATTGTACTCATTGAGAACTTGCACATGTTTCAAAAGGCAGTTGTGTGAACAGAACAAAGGAGTAAACACTACATAGGTTTAAAATCAGGAAAGGTGTGTTTCAGGCTCGTATTCTCTCACCATGAGCAAATAATCAGAGAAGCCGGATTATATGAAAAAG
Source organism: Nesogale talazaci (assembly GCA_004026705.1). Taxonomy (NCBI): domain Eukaryota; kingdom Metazoa; phylum Chordata; class Mammalia; order Afrosoricida; family Tenrecidae; genus Nesogale; species Nesogale talazaci. The sequence goes on along the minus strand of PVJH01013580.1, from coordinate 20,889 downwards.
GGTGTGGCATCAGGATTGGGAAGGCTTATGAACATCCTTTGGTATGCAGATGTTGAAAGTGAGTTGAAAGTGATGAACAATAGTGATTATAACCTTTCGTATAGATTACAACTCAGTGTAAGGAAGGCCAAAATCCTTGCAACTGGGATAATAGCTAACATCATGATCAATGGAGAAAAGGTTGAATTTGTCAAGGGTTTGGTCTTACTTGGATTCACAATCAATGCTCATGGAAACAACTGTCAAGAGATAAAGGGTTAGTTAAATAGGCTGGTCTAAGACCTCTTTAAAGTACTAAAGAGCATGGATGTTACTTTGAGACCTAGGGTGTACTTGGCCCAAGTCATGGCATTCTCTAATGCATCATACCCTGGGGAAAGTGGACACTGATTAAGGAAGACCTTAGAAGAAATGAAGCATTTGAATTGCAGTGCTGAGGAGGAATATGGGAAGTACCAGAGAGTGCTGAAAGAGCAAAGAGATCTCTATTGGAAGAAGTAAGGTCAGAGTGCTTGCAAAGAATGGAAAGACATCGCCTTATGCCCTTTGGACATATTATCAGGAGAGATCAATCTCTGGAGAAGGACATCATGTTTGGTGAAGTGAAAGGGCAGAGAAAAAGAGGAAGACCCTCAGTGAGGTAGACTGAGATGCTGGCTGCCTCAGTAGAGAGGATGGCTCATGTGGCAGTCATGTGTTTATGTTAATTTTATGATTGAAATGTAGGGCTGGAGTCTAGCCTATTAATCTGGAGATAGCCATTGAATAGCCAATGAGACCTCCATGTGGGCATGGCTTTCTCCTGAGACTTCTGGAAATCTTGAGATATTTCTCTCGTGGAGATGAGAAGCTATCTCCCCAGTTGTTGGGAGTTAGTCTCAGAGGCGATAAGTGGTGGACAAGACAAGCTGGCAGTGTTTTGAGAAACTGGAGAGACCACACAGCTTTGCCCTGATGGAGCCAGACCTCTGGAACTGGAGTGGCCACATGGAGACCTCTGCCAGCAATGAGTTGCATCTGCTGTGGATGGACCCTGAACCCTGGAAGTGAGGAGCCATGTGGAGCCCTGCTAGCTCTGGGATTCTGCACCCACTGACCTGTGACTCTGTGAGTTGGAAGGACACTTTATAGACTGATTTCGGGTATAAATCGGACTTATGACTTTGAACGGGATTGGGCTCAATGTCCTGTTCCTCTTGTATATAAACCTTTTCCTTATATCCATATGGGTGTCTATGAAATTTGTTCCTCTAGTCTACCTGGACTTACACAGCTCAGGACTGCGCAGTGTTGCCTTCTGCTATGCACAAGGTGGGTATGGGTCCGTTGACTTGATGGCACCTAAGAACAACAGAGTGCCAATCACTGTAAGTCAAAGTACAACTAAATAGAATTGCTTGCATCCCTCTAAAAAGGGGGCTTGGTAGCATAGTGAGTGGTGCATGCAGCTGCTAACCAGGAGGTCATCAGTTCAACCCCCCTGCAACTCTACAGGAGAGGATAGGCTTTCCACTCCCTTAAAGATTTATGGTCTCGGAAAACCTGCAGGGCCAGTTCTACTCTGTTCCAAAGGGTAGAAATGAGTTAGACTCAACCGGATAGCTGTGTGATATGGGCTGGAAAGAGCAACAGTTGGCAGCCTCTTATTTTTACTCTGTTTTTGTGACCCTGACCATGTAAAATGTCTATTGTTTCTAAGGAGCTTAGACAAATGCAATGCCATTGAGTAAATTCCTACTCATCGTGACCATAGAGAGAATAGTGGAACTGTCCGAAACCTGTGGGATTCCTCATCTGTAAATCTTTATGGGATTAGAAAGCTTTGTCTTTCACCCATATTGAACTACTGACTTGTGGCTAGTGGCTCAACAAGCAACCACTACTTTACCAGATGTCCTCAAAACATATCATTGGCAGCCCACCTTGAATGATTACATTGACTCTTTCAGAAATGACACTGCAGTGAGAAGCTGTTCTCTACTTTACAGCGATTTTTTTTTTGTGGGGTGGTGGCAGGGGGGCGGCATCACTGCCTCTGGTGGTCATGGGAGCTACCCAGCGCTGCTCCTGGGAGCTGCTGCTGGATTTGAACCGCCAAGTCCGAGGGCCGCAATCCCACACTCAACCACTTACACCCCCGGGGCTCAGTCCTACAGCGGTTTTTTTAAATAAATGAGTGTTTACTCTTTGAAATTGAGTGTTTTAACTGGAAGACTTGGTAGTGTGTGCGGCTATTTGCTGAGATTTCCACTAATCCATAGGGCTGTGTTACGGAAAGCAGCTTTTGCACAAAGTATAATGGGGTTAAAATGGCAAAGATCCTCCTCAAACTTAATGCCTTTTTTATATCAACAACAATGTATTTACTCACCTCTTATTCTTTTCCCAATATCTGTCAAAAGAACCCGTGTAAATGTTAATATGAAAAGTAACATTTTATATCCTTTGAACATTCCTATTTCACTAAATTTCAATAGAAAAGGTATACTTCAAATCCTCATTGATTCTCAGTATGTACATGGATTCAATTGGTTATTGTACACTGAAGATAATTCTTTTTATTTAAAAGGTTCCCTAGAAATATTTTCAGTTGATGTAACCATTCTTTTATATTTGCTCTTATTTGATTTTATAGAGGTCTTGTTAAAAGTATAAAAAGAGGAGAAAACATAGATTTCCATCTTATCTCCCCTGAGGTATGCTGTTAAATGTCCCACTTTTTAAAATTAAAATGTGTATGTTCAAGATTTTGATGAAAGCAATTAAGTTTATAGCAGGCAGAAATTAAGATTTTTGTCTTACATTTTAAAATTAAATTATTTGATTTTTTTTCGAAACTCAATGAAAATGAGGAGCCAATAAATTGATATTTCAGAAATGCACTCAAAACCTTAGTGAATGATAAGCTAGATTGACTTTTGGATACACTGAAATTTTAGAGTTCTATTGACATTTCTTTCATATCTATCATATTAGGGCTGGTATACCCTTAAGTTTAGTTTGATCAAAACCTTTGATGTATTTTTAGGAATTTTATTTTTAATACATCAGCATATATAGATAGCTAGATTATCTATCCATTTTCTCCATATTATCTATGCCAATTGATTATCTTTTGAACAGCGATATGACTATGATTCATTTAATATATTCAGATGTCATTTATTTCCAGAAAGTCAAAAGGTAATTCTTTCTTGCTCTTTTTAATCTTCTTCCCCTTCTCTCTCTTACCGACTGATTTATCCATAGACCTGGAAATGACATTAGTGCAGAAAAAGGTGCTGAAAGAGGAAATATTGCCTGGACGAGCAGTCATTTGTCAAACAGCATGAAGCAAGACTGCAGATGAATCAGGGCCTGCCACACTGTAGTGATGCATTAGCTTTTAATGTCTTAAAATAATTATAGTGAGGCCTAAGCCACTATACAAAACCACTATATAAATTCCAGTGCCATTATCAACACCATTTTTCAGGGATCCAATCAATCAACTGTTTTGAAGGAAATTGCACCTGTTTTGCCAATCCTAGAGGTATGAAAGTTCAAAGGGTAAATAGCAATTATCAACAGGAATCAAAAGTAAAAAGGATCTCAGCATGAAGGTTTAATTATGCCTGATATTTCTGAGACTATTTAAACAACTGGGCCTTATGCGTAAGTGTGCCATCAGTTTCACAAGGTCACATGAGGTCCAATACACATTCAGTGAGCTTTAATAATGATAAGAAAGTCGTCAGTATTTTAAAATATATGATTCAAGCTCCCCAAACACAGCAACCTGTTAACTATCATGAGTGTTAGTTATAATTTAAGTCACATTTAAGCACAGATTACAATTTACAATTTGACTGATAAGAGGGAAATAATTTAACTTTATAATACCTTATTTTCAAAACTCATATCATTCTGGTTACATACCTTCCCCCTTTCCATAAATTTCTACTTTCTACCAAAAATTTTTAGCTATGTTTTTTTGGAGGACATGTTAAAGAGCAAAATCTGAAGAAAAAAATAGGATTTCTTTGTGTTCTTTGCAACGTGTTCTTTTGAATAATTCGGAAGAACGATTAAAGGACTAGGTTTTAATGTTCTGTTGCTATTGGAAATACATTCAGATGAAATAGAATTTTTTTCAGGAAATAATGTCTATTTTCAGATGTATTTCAAAAACAGAAGATAGTTTTATAAGGGAAGGTAATATAGTACATTCCACATAATTCATTCCAAATAAAGGAACTACAGCTACTAAATCTCTATTCATATTATGCAAAAGTGGAAAGTAGAATGCATTTGAAATTTTGTATAAAGCTTAAATATTTTTAATCTAAGGTTCGATTTTTCTTTTTACTCCCTAAACCTAATCCAATTTTTTAAGGTTTTATTTGGATGTAATTTCTAGATCATCTGAAATTACTGAATCAGAAATTTGATTAAATTGATGCATATGAAAAATACTCATATAGTTAGTGGTAAATTGTGATAATAAAAGTAGGAAATACAAAGTAGGATTAGGAAGGAGGACAATCAAGGTGAAGTAGAAAATTAAAAGAGAGAAAAGTAAATAGCTATTAAAATCAAGTCAAGATTAGAAGCATAGAGGTCAGAATACTACACAGTATAGATCTTATAGTTATGGAGCACTTTTTAAGTATTATATGAAGTGTTTTGTAAGCATTGGCTTATTTAACATGCTCAAAACCCATGTGAAATTATCAGTAAAGTATGATTAGGTTTCCTGGACAAAATAGGTATTTCACAGGAGTTGAGAAATACGGTACACACTCAAAGTTTATAGCAAACCTAAACTTAACCAATCACCATAGAGTTGATTCTAACTTACAGCAACCTTACATAATGTTTCTGTGTCTGCAGATCTTAATGGTAGCAGGAAGACTCATCTTTTCCCTGCAGAAAAGCTAGTTACTTGGGCTCACCAACCTTGAGGTTGGTGGTCTAACATTTACCAGACAGCACCACCCAGAATAACACAGAAGTGAAAAGACCAGACAGGTGTTACATTTGTCAGACATTGGAAGAATATATGCACTATAAGATTATTATACAAAAATACATCAAAGAAGTCACAGAAAAGGATTTCAGAAGAATACACCATTTAAAATAGCCATTCAAATGAAAAAAATATTTAGGAATAAATCTAACCAGAGGTACAAAAAAAGTATTGTACACAGAACACAATGAAAAAGTACTATAAAGTAAAGATTGTACAATTCACCTGAATATGGTCAAACAACTGAAATATATGATATGTGAATTAAAACTGTTAAAGAGAGAACTATATACATGGGAGAATAAACTGTGCTCCTGGGTAGAAGCTTTAACATAGTGAACATATCAATATAGTCCAAAATGGTCTATAAATAGTGCAATCCTGATCTAGATTCCAACATAAATTGAAAGAGATAGAAAAACTAATCAACTTTATATCAAAACAGGGTACTAAAGAAGAAGAATAGTGTAGGTATCCTCTCACATGCTAATCACAGCCACAGTAGTCCAGTCAATAGTACCCATCACAGATTTATAAACTGATGGGAAAAAAAAAAGTGAGAAGTTACAAGTAAATACATCTGAATACAGTTACTTCTTTTCACCAAAGGGCTACAACATATAAAATGTGGACTCTATTCGTCTTTTAGCAAATGATGCTGAATATCCATTTGCAAAAGAAAGAAAAAGGACCTATCTTTATCTACAAACATAAAACAAATTGGATCAAAGATCTACTTGTAAAACCTAGAGCTATTAATATCATAAAGGATATAAATCTGTGCCTACATGCCATAAATAAATAAATGATCAAACATAATACAAATAAACAAAACAAGACAAAATTTATGACTCCTTTTAAAAATTGGACAGTCATATGCATCAAACAGAAAGATAAGTTACAGGTTAGGAAAAAAGAACAGAAAGATATGTCACACATAGGTTAGGAAAAAATATTGGCAGTGATACATAAAACAAGAGTCTCAAACATTTCTGGAAAACTTAAATAGTTCAGGAAATAAAAACCCCACGTTATCCAATTAAAAATGGAGATAGGCCATGAACATATACTTCACTAAATAAGACATATTGGTGGATAAAACAAATAAAGAAGTTTTCACAATCACTTGCTAATATTGCTATTCATATCAAAACAAAGAGATTTCACACCAGCATTAACAGCAAAATTAAAAACAAAGAAATACAAAACAAAACAAATAAAAAACTGGTGAGGGTATGGTGAGATTGGGACCCTCATGTACTGTTATTAGGACTGTAAAACTTTAATGCACAGCAATGAAACATTACACAATATTAAAGAATAACAATCAATCTGTGAAATACATTACCAAATGGATGAACCCGTAGGACATTCTGATGATCTAAATTAGTAAATTACAAAAGGATAAATACTGTATATGATCATTTTTATAAAAAAATCAAGTAAAGGTTTTCACAGTAAAAGAAACATACTTTTATGGTTATAAAGTATGAGAGGAAAAGTGGAGAGAGACAATCACAGGGTAACTGTATGAATGAAGGGTAAGACATTATTCAACAAAAGGGATGGTTGGTAAAATAGTGATGGAAGTAAAGCAAGTCTTTGAGAGCTTGAAAGTGTTTTAGACAACAGAGGAAAGTATTATTATACACATATTGCTGCAATAGTGATGATCTTCAAGTAAACAATTAGATTGATATGCAGGTTGAACAAGTGTGGGAGAGTGGGAGTGTGCTCAAGAATATGTAAGGATTTAACACAGAATAATGTATATATACACTCATAATTGCTGCAAATATATCCAGGAATATTATGGAACATATAGGAGGCAAAGTTATGAAAATTTCTTAGACATAACCAAACTCCTAAAGGGAATGAGTTACAAGATCTGGAGATTGGGACCACAGTCTTGGGGAAGACCAAGCTTGATTGGTGTAACGGTTTCCAAAAAGAGCGTTCTACAACGTTTGCATGAGTAGCAATGGCGGTCTTAAAAACTTGTGAGCAGCCATTTATGGGTCACCCATTGCCTTTTCCAGATACAGAGAAAAAAGGGTCAGGAAACCAAAAGACATATGGAACCCATTAGTTCAGTAGACTAATAAATGAAGCAAACATCAGTTTCCACAATCCTGGGATCAGAAGAACTGGATGGTGACTGGGTACAACTACCAATTGCTTTGAAAAAAAGATAACATTAAAAGTCCTGTATATACAAATTTCTGGGGTGAGGTCCAGGTAATATGGCAGTGGCCACACCAATCCAGGGCTACCTATGGTAGCCAACTAAAAATGAGGGAGGGGAGATAGCAGTGTGTATCGGGGGAAGGTATTGTTTATATCTCCACAGGGAGAGACCAGACTTAAACCTAGTACTCCGAACCTGAATATAGTGGGACAGGATGGAGTGGGGAGTCAGTGGAGGAGGCTGAGAGTTGTCTCCAGTCCCAAAGATGTGGAAAGCTGACCCTCCACCCAGAAGTATTTACTTTAGAGGCCAGCAGTGCACCTCAGGGGAGAGGGACATGTCTGACCAGAGCACACAGGAGAAAATGAAGATGGAGGAAGAGAAAGTGGAGCGCATCTTGGCACACCAAGCCTTGAGGATGATCTCTCCACTCAGAACAGCGAACACACAGAGAGGACCAGATGACCAGCTTCACTATGAGAGGTGATGTCCCTTGCTGACCCATGGCTATACAGGGGACAACACTAAAGACACAATATCAGGATTGCATCCAGTCTGACCCTACCACATAGAAGAAAACACTTAAGAGTTTTGCAGAGCAGTGAGGGAAGGGGACCATGGATGTCTTGAGGGAGTACCAACAATACTTTGGGACCAGTGTGTGGAACCCAATCAGACTCAACTGGAGGTCACTCCTAGAAACCAACAAACAGACTTTGAACAATTTATGTTTTTTTAATTATTATTTTTAATAATAATATCTATTTTCTGGAATTTTTTTCTTGTTGTAGTCATTTCATTTCGTCTGCCACTTCGTCTTGGTATGTTTTGTTTCTTTGTGCATATTATTGTCTTTGCAGGTCTATCTAGAGAAGTGAGGGGTATTCAAAAGAAATTACTAAAACCCAAATGAAGACTGAGCATCATAGTGGGACAAGAGAAAAGTAAAAGGAAATAGAGGAAAGAAATAGGAGCGAAAGGGCATTTATAAAGGTCTAAATACAGGCATGAACTTAGGTAACTATATTTATATATGATTATGGGATCTTAAAGACTTGGATGTAAACAAGCAGTCATCTAGCTCAGAAACAACAAAGCTCACATGGAAGAAGCACACCAGCTGGTGTGACCATGAGATGTCAAAGGGATCAGGTGTCAGGCATCAAAGAAATAAAAATTATATTCTTGTAAATGAGAGAGAGTATAGGTTGGGTCCGAAAACCCATCTGTAAGTAAGGAACTTCCCCTTACAGAGGGGTCACAGGGAAGAGATTTACCAGTTAGAGTGCAGTGTAGCAATGATGAAGCATACAACTTTCCTCTAGTTCTTCAATGCATCCTCCTTCCCACTATCATGATCCCAATTCTTCCTTACAAATCTGACTAGACCAGAGAATGTACACTGGTACAGATAGGAACTGGAAGCACAGGAATCCAGGACACATGATCCTTTCCAGACCAGTGGTGAGAGAGGCAAACTGAGAGGGTGGAGGGAAGGTGGGGCAGAAAGAGGAAACTGATAAGGATCTACATATAACCTCTTCTCTGGGGGCTGATAATAGGAAAGTGGGTGAAGGGAGACATCGAACAGTGTAATATATGATAAAATAATAATTTATAAATTATTACGAGTTCATGAGGGAAGAGAGGGGGGAAGGGAGGGCAAAAATTGAACTGATACCAAGGATTTAAGTAGAAAGCAAACATTTTGAGAATGGTGAGGGCAACAAATGCACAAATGTGCTTGACAAGCAAAGGATGGATGATGGATTATGATAAAAATTGTATGAACCCACAATAAAAAGATTAAGAAAAAAAGTCCTGGATAGAGTAGGATAAATATGTAGGATAAAACTGGAAATCATCAAAGAGATCAGGATTACTTGTTGACTAGGGATGGATGAGTCCCCCAAGACTGTGCTTTCCATCATCCTTCAAGTTTGGAACTGAACTCACTCCTGTGGTCAGTAGAATAAGCAATCAGCTCACCTAAAAAGGGCAATATTTACCATACAACCAAGTTCAGAGGGTTGGAACAAAGGTGCATAGAAACAGGAAACAGTGAAAAAGTGGAGTGTGTGATGTTACTTTGAAGGTACTGTGATGGCTGAATATCCATACACATAAAATGTGTATCAATTGTTAAATGTAAGTCTGTTACTCTGCTCTGCAAACTTTCACCAAATTAACAATAAGGAGATCAAAATCAAAATGAAATTTAACCATGCAAAAGAAAAAAATCCCCTTTATTGGAAATAATTTACTATTGATACCAAAGTACTCTCTTAGATGCAAATAATTGATGATCTTGGAAAATATAACATGCGAATGAGTTGGAAGTGAGGACACAGTTCAAAAATAAGAAATTCTAGTAGTGCATAAATGAGAAAAATATAGGTGATGAATTATTATCTCTGAATTGTTCTGAATGTTGAACTCTTATTTTATACACTTTAGCTACATTCTTGAGATAATTTGATAGTGCATATGTAGTTTTTCTATTTATAGTGGCAACATATAAATGGTTTTCAATCTAATTGAACCATTAGAAAGTTTTAAGTTACAAATGGTAATATTGCAAGCATAAATTAATGTATTTTCTATTTGCATTACTTTAAAACTTCTTATCTAAACTTTAGCATAACAAAATGTAAATAGGTGAATAAATATGTCAACATGAAAGTTTTTATGCTGACAACATGATGAGCTACATTTTTGCTTCTTTTTTCCCTAGAGACATAGTACATCCCGATTATCTGCAGAGCTTTTTTGAAAATAGAAAAAAAGTTTTTTCTACTCCTTCCACCTTCCAAAAACTTAGGAATTTGCTCCCAAAGAGAGTGTCTCTGTACATATGCCAATACACAAGAGGTATTTGCAATTGTTTGAGAATTCAGGCTGATGCTATAAACAAAAACAAAAAATATAGGTTGTGTCATTTTTATATGAAGGCATTATCTGAGAACTTGTCATTAATATTAATTGTAGTTCTATGGTTACATTCATTTACAATTTTTTATAACCTTACTTTCTCTAATTGTGCCACTCATTGTCTAAATTTATAACTCTAGTGTGGGTTGATCTTTTAAGGCAGAAAATATTTAGAATAGCTTTAGCATTTGTAATCAAATGATGATATCTTTACTATTTATGGAATGATAACCCTGTTTATAGTTTAATAAGATTAGGTATAACAACCTTTAGAATCTTTAGTGGCATTAGACATGAATAGTTTGAGAATTATATGACTTTTAATAATTAAAGAATGAAATACAATCAAAATGTGAGTATGATCATCTGTGCTAGGCAACTTTTAATCACTTATTCATTTCTTTTCTTCATATTTTTCTTGGTAAAGCAAATTGTTTTATTTCACCAAGTACTATATGCAGAAACAGACCCTATTTATTACAGTTGTGTAGAAGTGTTGTTTTTGTTTTCAGAAAACATGAATAGTTTCACTAGATTGAATGTTCTAACCTTATGTTTATTGACACCATTAGGAGGCATTTAAACAATGAAATATACTTAAGTGTACTTTCTAGTGTATCCGTAACACTTCTCAGTCATCAACTCTAAACTATTTTGTCCAAATGATTTAGTCAACTCTTTTCAGTTTTTTAGAATTAGTAGGATTTATGTCCTTCAATCAAGCATTTCTTTTGTATTGATGTGCTTAAGTGTTTCGAAAAAAGAATCAGTGAAATACAGTTATGTGAAAGCTAATTTTTGTATAACATAATTAGATTATAATAGTATATATAAATTTAATTAAAATTATCCAATCCACTGCCATAAAGTTGTTTCAACATATAGCAGCCCTATAGAATAGAATAGGGTATTGACAGCAATGAACCTTCATTCAAACAGAAGCTCTCATCTTTTGCCTCCTGAGAGGCAGATGGATTCCAACCACTGACCAATGAGTTATCAATCCTGCACAGAACCAAATACCCCTGCAGAGACATGTTATGGAGACACCGAAACTCAGCGTCGATGAGTCCATTCCAACTGACAGGGAACCCAGGGAACGGAGTAGAATGGACCCTTGTGGTTTCTGATATCTTAACTCTTTACAGGAGTCGGAAGCCTCACATCTCCCTGGTGAAGGGGCTGGTGGATGTGAACCACTAAACCTGCAGGGCAGGCCGATACATCTTAACTATGTCACCGGGTTCCTCCATTTATGTGTCACACACTCACCACCATCAAGTTTGTTCTGCATCATGACCATCCTACAGGAGAGTGCAGAATCATCACTGTGGGTTTTCAAGACTGGGAGGAGGGGGAAAGGAGTCCTTTTTATGGGAGTAGAAAGCATGGTCTTTCTCCCATTGTTTACATATACCTGCAGATACATAGATGCGTGTATACATATCATATATATAAAATTCAAGAGGTATAAAATGACTTTTTGAAAAGCAAGTGGTAAGTGTGTGTGTGTGCATGTATAGATATCAAACTCAAACTCAATCCCATTGAGTTGATTCTGGTCCACTATAAAACAGAATGGAATTGCTATTGTGTGTTTCTGAAATTGTAAATCTCATCTCTCTCACGGGCAGTGACTGGTGGGTCTAATCCACTAAGCCTGTGCTTAAGAGTCACTTGCATAACCTACTATGCCACCGGAGAGTCTTATGTATGGGTGTAAGCATGCACAGACATATTCATCTATACGTACACATAAGCATATACACAGATGTGCTTTGTTATGTTGTACCAAGGGTCTCGATGAGTCAGAACTGAGTAGATGACACCTAGCAACATGCACACAGATATTCCTCGCTTTGAGAAAATCTGTTTTATATCACTTCGCTTTTATGATATGTCTCTCCACCACACCACCCTTCATACTAGGATCTTCACACGGTACTGTTTGTCAAAACAACTGTGTACTTTCAATTAATTTTAACACGATTCTTTCATTGGAGCAGACTTAGGCTGAGCATTTTTGTGATAACTTTTATATGAGAGTCTCTTACCAGAAAATCTCTTTATTCTGACCCCTGAATGTTTCTCAGATGTCTTTCCTTCCAATCTTTATGTCTTCCCTAGGGGAGTTCAATACACTCACAAAGTTCTAAGTTTTGCAAACATTACTTCAAAACAGTTCAAACAGGGTCATGCACAGCCAAGGCAGGGGAAAGAAAGTGGACTTGAATGTATACAATGGATGTACTGGAAAGATGAACAGAAATGTGAAGCTAGTGTGGAATCCTAGGACGTGGAGACTGGGGAGAGGGAAAAGGAGTCCTTTGCAGCAGCTAATATGAGTGATAGGAGAGGAGTGACAGCATACAAGACGGTGATGAGGCACACGTTCCAAGTAGTGCTGTCAGTCACCATCTGCTGCTTCACTTCTGCAAGGTAAAGGCTCTGGTTGCCATGCCACTCAGACACAGGCCATTTTCTAAAAGTGAGATGAAGTGTTCAGCTGGTCATCATCACATACTTTTTACATTCTGCTCATGCTTCCCACATTCCACAAATTCTGGTTAGCTCTTGGTTTACTTTGTTAGCCTTGACTGCACTGTGGAGACTCTTGTTTGCCATCTCTGCTGACTTTTAAAACTCAGGAAAACAGCTTTGGAAGTGTGCACCATGTTGATCATTTAGCAGTCTGAATGACATGCTATTTTTGTTTTAAAAGGAGACAATATATTCAGTGGTATGTAATATTTTAACTAAAATTTTAAACTCTATCAAGACTCTTTCATTGTGGTTAAAATTTATACACTAAAGGACCACTTACTGATAAGACCAACAATTGGAAGCAGTATAAATAAAATCCAAGTATTACACTTGGAAAAAAGAAATGGTAGTGCATGCGCCAATGATAAATAAATTATCTAATCTTAAGAGTGGTCTCAAATTTTAATTTCCAGTTTTCCTATAAAGGGAAGTTTTCTGGCTGTAGCATCTTGATAAACAATAACATGCCAAATTGAAGATCAAAAGTATTAGATGAAAGCACTTGAAGATCAGCTAGCAGGAACCTGGTAAGCTATCCTTTGAATTTCTAAACCTCTCAGACATGCTATAGGACTTCTATAATCCTTTTTATCTACGCCCCCCCCCCCTGCCAAATTCAGAAAACAATGAATAAAAAATTGGAAAACAAACTAGAAGTTGAGTTAGAGATTGCAGCACAATTATCTCAGGAAGAAGCCACATGAAAGTTAGAGGTAGTGATTATTTATTTGTTCATGCACATTCTAGTTATAAGCAGCAGCACAGGCACAGTGCCTTTCAGCAAGATTATCAAAATAGCATCACAGAAGAAAAAGAGAGGAGGGAGATGTTTGAATGGCACTTAAAGCTTTATCGATGAAACTTCTTTCATCTTATTTCCTTCATGCCAGGTATTGCAATTTTAAAATTAAATCTATAGTTTAGGAAAAAGAAATGCTGCCTTTATTACAGGTTTCACATTTCTTCACTTCCTCTGAATTCGGTGGTTTGAAGTATCGTTTGGTTATTTTCTTTAAAGACTTGTAAAATAATTAGACACTGAAAATGTACACCCCATATACAATCATTATTGTTTTGTTTCAGTATTGTGTTAAAACTTGAACTGAATCTTAAAATATCATAGAGGAAGCCAAATTTTTATAAAGCTTGAAGTTTAAGTCAAAAGGCTTTTATTTGAAAGCACTCTCTAGTCACTGCCCATAGACAAACAGTATGCTTTCTGTTTGTGAAAATCATGCAGGCTTGGGTGTGTTCTACGATCTCTGCAGCACAGTTATGAGTTTCCAATTCGATCCATGACTATTATGAAGTATATTAAACAGCAATCAAAAATCCAGAGACAGGTTTTTCCCAAAGAAGAACTTTTAAAACAATATATGTGGAAATATAGATCTTGTAGGTAACAGCACAGGTATATGAGGGGGTACTACCCCCAAACTGAATTTTTTTCAAGTTTATATATTTAAATTTTATAAAACAACCTTATTACCTTCAACATTCTGTCGATTACACATTTGTCAAATCTGAGATTCCATTCTTAAAACATTGTTCAAACTCATCTGTTTGGACGGCTGGCAGCACCTTTCTTGATTTTTTTTCTTTACCTCTTCTATGTCATCAAATCACTGTCCTTTCTTTCCCTTTTGCAGTCACAGAAACAAAAAGAAATTGCGCAGAGCATCTTATGTACAGAGGTCATGTGGGTAAGGTGCAGGGGACAAGAGAGCCATGCTTTTTGCCTCAAATTGGCACACTGAGATGGCTTTGTGAGATGGCTTCGTCATGGTGGCAAACCAGTCCCCTATCTGCCACAAATCAGGCCGTTTTTGTGACACACTGTTGTGCAATCTTTTGATTAACAATCTGACCTCATAGAATGAACGCCAAATTCACTATGAGGCAACATTTTCATCAGTTCAGGAAGTTGACAGATGTCCAGAATGAGGTTTGTCATCAATGGACATTTCACTTTTTTGAAATGAGAAAACCACTTGTCTACTTGAGTTTTTCCCATAGCATTGTCCTAGTAAGCTGTGTTCAACATCACAACCATTTCTGCTGCACTTTTCTCTGAGCAGGAAACAATTTCACAGTGGCATGCGGGTCTCTAAAACAGGTCATCCCCCCAATTAAGGTTCAGGCAAACTTTCTTTCATGAAAAAATTCACTGTGAACAGAGAGAACCTTCCCATATGATACTACTGGGTGCATGAACTCAGAGTGAGTTGCTAGATGTTCCTAGCATACTACAAAAATTGCGCTCCACCCAGCAAAATTCCATTATATGAATATAATGTTAGTTTGGAAACACATAACATTTTTTGATGGCATTAGCTGGGTACATGGAGTTAAAGTGTTCTGATGTCATTATTTGCAATGTTTTTGTTGATAAGTGACCTAATTTCAATGATAGTCTCATGGAGTCACAAATATGAGGTTTAAATTGCATGGCAGTCAAATCTTGAAGTGAAACAAGTAAGCCTAGCTTGCTTACAGGCTTGACCTCTGCAATTACTGTTCATTTTCTAAGCTTCCCTGGGTGTAAATGCTTGTTAAATTGCCTCTTAGTGCCACAAATGACTTTTCCCCAGCCAAATTACTCTCTTTGGGTTCATCACTTAGATATGTGTCCTATGTAATTTAATACCACGAAATTCACACATCCTAACTTAAATGTGTACATCCTAAACATGGTGTTTGGCCAGCTTCAACATCTCACGTTGATATTAAAAGTGTGCATATGCACTACTAAGGAATGCTTTCAAGTTTATCTTATGTTATGAATTATTCAGGTCATCAAAAATAATTTCCAACTTGCTTAACCTAATTCAAATCAGCATTTGTCGAATGTCAAATGGGTCAATACTATCTCATAGGAAGAAAAAAATTAAAAGTCAATGAACATCAGGGTGAACATTTTAATTTCACTCTTTAACCTAAACCATTTCCTGTATTTAGAAGACTGAATATTAAAGACTCACTTTACATTTTCAGTCTTTTTCTAAATGTGTCACTAATCTGTACAACTACTTGCCTCAACCACAGAGGAACAAGTGGTGCTATTTCCTGGTGTTATCAGAAAACATGACCTTGTTTTTCTTACAGCTTAGAGATTAAGTACAGCCCACAATGGATGTGCTGTTCCTCATTTTAAAAGGAAGGGTTTCTGGAGGATAATGCTGAGTTTGCAGATTCTACTGTGACCGAAACGAGCTTCTAATCCTATAGTCCAGATGGCCGTTTGTGACAAAATGACTTCAGATTTTAAAACCCAGAAAATTCTAAAATGTGAAGAACTGACCTTGACAAGGAAAATTGGGGTTAGAAGGTTATGACTCTTTTCTTGAGAATAGTAGAGGAATGTGAGCAAACTTATATGGGGGGATCTTCAAAAAGTAGGTGGGAAAGTAAAGTTAAAAGGTAATGGAAGATTCCCACACACTTTTTGAAGCTCCCTGTATACTTGCAAATGTAAGCAGATTCAGAAATTGCTTTGGATAAAGAGAAAGTATGCTTACTTTGCAAATTAAATTTTAAAATAAGAAGATGCAGAATTCAGTGAAGTTAGAGAATGGCATTCTCAACAGGGAAGCTGTCTCCTGATGGCTTAGGCACCAGGGAAGTATTCAAACCAAACGACAAGAAAGGCATTTGAGCAGGCTGGCTCGATGTAGAAAGAATAACCCTCCCAAATAGACAGAGCTCAGGTAAAGAATTACTTCTATTTTAAAAGAATACCTATTGTTATTTAGAGAAAATAATTAAGTGCTTAATGAGGAAGGAAGAAATAAACTTATAGTGCCATAATTTTCCCTCTGTTTTGCTCCTTTTCCACCAAAAGCAGTGGGGGAGATTGCTTAGAAGACACAATGGCTTGCTTCAGATACTCTCACCCCAAAACAGAAGTGGGGATAGTACACATCTTTTAATTTACTATTAATACATTGTCTGAAGTGCATGATAATGTCTATCTAATCTATAGAATATGTCAGTGCTACAGGATTTAGATTTAAAGTTGTGAAAGACATCCCACAGTGGACAAGTATATTTTGTAATCAACACACAACCATCTACATGGATATATGTTAATGCACCTATAAAATATAATTATGATAGATACATATCTAAATAATTTTGATAAAATCTCCAATCAAATGGAGAATTTGAAAATAAAGCAACCAGAGAAGACTCATTTATTAATGCCTTCTATAGCAATTGTTTACATCTGTCTGTGCTTTCACTCACCACTTCTCTGCTTAAAACATTCCAAAAGTTCTCCCTTTTTTCTTGATATAAGAGTCTTGCAAAGCCTAAAGAGGGTCAGCCACATCCAGTCTTGTCTGAATTCACTTGTCTCTCCAACCTCACCTACTGTCACACTATTGTTCTGGGTTCTGAGTGGAGTCACCTCTTCTCCTGACTCCTTTCCCTCCATATAGCCACATACGTGACCCCGTCACACAGTTTTTTTTTCATATTTTGCTCTTTATAAAAATATGCAGATATGTATGTATGTATACATTATGATTAGAGCTGTATGAGTCCCCAATAAAATGATTTTTGAGAAAAAAAATGTGCAGAGAGCCTATGAAAATGGTAACCTGCAATCCATCCATGTCTCCTCACTCTGAAGTGCTTTCTTCTGTCATACTTGAATTCTACTCTGCTGAGTACATAGTAAGTGTAGCAATGGTCAGAGGTCAGAAGGGAAAAAAAATGACTTCATTGATGTTGATTGACACAATGGTTGCAACAATGGGATCAAACAAAGGAGAATGGAGCAGGGCCTGCCATTGTGTCCTTTGGTTGCACATAGGATCATTACGATTCAGGGTGGACAGATGACACTTCAGGACAACAATATCATTTGCTAACTCGATTTCCTCTACTAGTCCTCTACTAGTCCTCCTTTTCTTTAATGG
The DNA here is from genome assembly GCA_004026705.1 of Nesogale talazaci. Classification (NCBI taxonomy): domain Eukaryota; kingdom Metazoa; phylum Chordata; class Mammalia; order Afrosoricida; family Tenrecidae; genus Nesogale; species Nesogale talazaci. Next base: position 3,296 of record PVJH01013580.1, on the reverse strand, counting down.
TCATTGGTAGAGACGTGACATTCAGTAAATGTTGAATGAATGGATCATCTTAACATGGAGTGCAAACATTGATTCTATAGTCCATAAAACAAGTTTAAATATGAAAACATTTCTGTTTATGAAAATGCATAGGCACTTTATTCAGTTGAATCTGGTTGTGGACTGAAAGGAATCTTGACATGTGATTGGAGTTTCATATATTCCCTAGAATGTTTAATTTAAAACAAATAATGATGCAATGTTATTCCATAAATATAAGTTGTGCGCTGTTTTCTTAGAGGAACTGATCTGCCGGAAAGATGAAAACCTTTCATACTTCAGAATCTGTTACAATGAATGTATGACAAATGTAACACTTCTTTCATTTAAGAAGCTTACACCAAGAAAGTTTATTCTCAATATAAAATTTGTAAGCAATGGTGTAGTCAATTAAGAGAAAATGTCAACAGAACTTAGCATTGTCACAGGATAATAGTTCCTGCTGCTAGATATATGTCAAGAGAAAGATAAATAAAATGAAGTGATTTATTAAGCAGCGCCACACTCCAGGCAATGCATTTGTAGAAGATTATAGCACTCCTTAGGAGGTGATGTGAGAAGACTGAAATCTAAATGGCCTTAACCCTTTGAGTAGTGGAATCGCAAAGGAGTGTGGTGCATGGAGACAGTCTCTGCTGCTGTGGAAAAATCGTTTTTCCATTTCAAAAGAAAACATCATCATTAGATTTAAAAGGGTCTAAGTCAAAATAAAATGCCATCAACAATTCATCATATCTTTGTAGATAATTACAAACAAAAAAATCACACTGCTTTCTAGCTTGAGAGCGAATGAGATTAGAATCACCTCCATTTAAAACACACGCACTTTTCAAAAATCATTATCTCTGGTAACAATGATGAATGACTTAGGAAGTTGATAATGACTCCCAGCATAAATGAATAAGACTATTTTTTTTGAAAAAATATTCAGAAAAAGAAATTCTTTTCAAGTTTTAAATAACATCAGAGATGGTTTCAATGCAGAATCATTGAATATTGACATGGTTAATCCTGGGTCTCAAATTCAATTTTGAACCATCACATGCTTTAACTTTTTCATTAAAAAAGTCAAGAGTTCACTGATTATGGAAAACTTTTTCATCATAACATATACATTGTATCCTGCTATATCCCTGTTGCAATTATAAAATGAAAGCATACATTTAAAATTAAAATTTTCATATGCTTTATACTGTAATTTATTGCTATTTACAATGTCTTACATTTATGTAAAGAAATATTTCCTGCTAACCATAACGAAATACAAGCTCATGGCAGCACTTTTAGCAAAATTCAGCAAAACAAAATTAATAAACACTGGAGAGGATGTGAATAGAACAGGACTCTTACATTGCAGGTGGGGCTATAGAATTGTACAACTATTATGAAAATCAGGATGATGCATCCATTAGCAAATTCAAACAAATTATTTTATGATACAACAATCTCTCTACTGGGTTCACACACACACACATGTCCATATTTAGAGAGTATATGGAACCAGAACAGAAATATGCACACCTGTGTCTATTGCACTAATTTTCATAATAGTAAAATATCAAAGCAACCCCAATCTCAGAGTATAGAGAAATGGATAAGATAAACTGATATGTTCATAGAGTGTAATTTTATGCATCAATAAAAAACAATGACAACGCTCTTCAACACCACAAGTCATGGGAAGAACCAGAGAGGTTATATTCATTTAACTCAGTCGATCTTACAAAGAAAAATGTTTAACAATGCCACTGTTGTAAAGAAAAAGAAACGTGGCTTTTATTCCCAAGAGAGAAGACTCTGATGAAGAAACCAGGGATGGGTCTAGAATCAGGTGACAGGAGGATGAGGCTATCGAGAAGGAAGAAAGAAAGACATGTGTGGGGCAATAGATATTCTACCTGATTCTATTTGTTGAGAAAGTCTGTGTAAATATATAGTGTGTTTCTTTCAAAATAAAATAAAAAATCCCTCTTGACTCCTAACCCTAAATATTTAAATATTATTCTGAACGTCTGAGTGGGGGGAGAGGAAGAAAGTAAAGCTGAAATGGACTTAAAAGTCTTTAGGGACAAACAAGTTCATTTAAAACATACAAAAATAGAGATTTTTTTTTACTCTTTAAAACAATGGCATTTTTTGATGACAAAGGTTTTCGCACACTAGATTATTTTCGTTTATGTTTACATATTTTCCTTGAGTAGATGTACAATTATGTTCTCAGCAACTAGTGGAAATGTCGGTGGTTTGAATCCACTCAGAGACAATTGTGCAGAAAAGGCGGTTGTAAGCCAATGACAGTTAGCTGTCTTCTGAAATATATGGGGTTGCTGTAAGTCTGAATTATCTCAACAGGAACATCTACTGTCTACTTTTATATATAACTGACATGATCGGTTTTGCTGTTATTATTTTAATCTAGAAAAAGTCTATGCCATGGTTACTTACGACAGTTTTGGGGCATTATTTACCTTTGGAAAATTAATCTTCCAACTGGCATGTTAGGCTTTGTATTACCATATTTTAGAAGCAGTTCTCAAGGTAGAATTCTAAAAACAGAATACGAGTCTACATGATTTTCACAGTGGATTCCAACAGACTGACTCTGTCCTTTCAAGCCCCAAAGAAAATAGTGAATGAATTGTAATCATCTTATATCAAACATTGTTATTTCACTCAATGTGGGCTCATTAATTTTGTTGCATCTTAGTGTCATACTATATGAGGTGGCTGCAAAAACTTTATGGAGAAAATGGAATTTAAGGTTAGTGGAATTCTTTGACCCACATTTTGGAGCCCCTCACGTAAGCTCCGTGGTATGGATGCATGTGGTAATGAGGTGCTCTCCCCGCAGCTAATGCTTTGCATCATTTCACACCTACTTGCATGATACAAAGTCATTATGAATTTATTAGTACATGGCTTTCGCTACAAGCGCTTTCATTAGCTAGACTAGTTTTCTTAATATGTTTCCTTATGCTATATTATGATATGCTTCATTAATAATAATTTTCTCCAAGGTAGTGATGAGTACATAAAACACAAACAATGTGGCTGATGTGATTTCTTGCTGTTACCTACAAAATGTTGAGGAAATAATAATTATAATCCTGGGTGGAGGCTTATTTTGTGTCATGCACACAGTTTCTAAGTATTTTAAGTCCAGGATTTTTTTTTACTTTCTTCCAACCCCCAATGAAGTAATGACAATTGCTATCCAGGTGCAAAGAAGTCAGGGAACATCCAAAACCATATGGCTA
>PVJH01013579.1:0-60014 GCA_004026705.1 Nesogale talazaci | reverse complement strand
AGTCCGTGAACTGGTGCATATCGCTGCTGACTTTATGGATGGCCTGTCCTGATTTGACTTTGCTAATGGATGTGCACGTCACAAGGTTCCAACTGGAATGAAGAGTCTTCATATTGAAAGATATGATTGTTTCCTTAGAGCACAGGGTTTATATAAGTGGGCAATATAGAAATTAGATACCCAAAGTGGGAAAAAAAAAAAAAGCACGAGGTGGTTGGCTTACAAACTCTCATAGGTGGTGGAATATATGTTCAAAGGATTATAGGATTAAGGTGTAGATATTTTGTAACTGCACTTGTAAGGCACAGAATATCTTTTGTTTTGTTCACTTATAAAATGTTACTTTTAAATGATGGTGACACATGTTGAAGTGTATGCATCTTAGTTTTATCCTGATAGGTATAAATAGGATTTTATTGTTTATTTGAAAGTTACATATGGTTACAGAGTTATGTGAAAGTGTAAAATTAACAAGGGGGGGTCTGTGGTCATATGTTTATGTTAATTTCATGATGTAGGGGTGAAGTCTAACCTGTTAATCTGGAGATAGACATTGAGTAGCCAGTGAGGTCTCTTTGTGGGCATGGCTTTCTCCCGATATGTTTGGGAAATCTCATGATATTTCCCTCATGGAGATGAGAAGCCATCTCCCCAGTTGTTGGGAGTTAGTCTCAGAGACAGCAAACTATGGACAAGACAAGATGGCAGCATCTGAGGAGCTGAAGGAGCCGGAAGAGAAGCTGCACAGCCTTGCCCTGATGGAGCCAGACCTCTGAAGTTGAAGAAGCCACCTGGAGAGCCCTCCCAGTGCTGAATTGCTTCTACCACCACTGGATGCTGTTGATGGACCCTGAGCCCTGGAAGCCAGGAGCCATGTGGAGACCTCTGCCAGCACCAGAACTCTGCACCCACTGGCCTGTGACTTTGTGAGTCGGAAGGAGACATTACAGACTGGTATCGGGCATATTGGCTAATATCAGACTTATAACTTTGAACTGGACTGGGTTGGGGTGCTTTTTCAATGTTCCATTCCTTTTGTATATAAACCATTCCCTTATATCCATATGCATGCCTATGAATTTGCTCCTCTAGTCTACCCGGACTGACACACAGACTTTTCCAACAGAATTGAGGAGGCAGAGAATCACACCAGTGACTTAGAGGATAGCACAGAAGATTTCAACAAATGGGAAAGACAGTCAAATAAGACAATTAGAAAACCTGAAGAAAATCTGAATCATGTGTGATGCTAAGAAGAGGAACAATATTCGAATAATTGGGCTAACAGAACAAGACACAGCAAAGAAATCAACAGCAAAAATAGAGAGGGAAATCATAGATGAAAACTTCTCTAGCTTAATAACTGAAAATCAGGCAATCATTCAGGAGGTCAAAAGAACACCAGAGAGCCCACAGACTGGGAAAACATATTTAGGAATGACACATCAGACAAAGGCCTTATTACTACAATCTAAAAAAACTAATTGCCCACTGAGGTGGTCAGCAAAGGACCTGAAAAGAACGTTCACAAGGGTAGAAATTTCAATGGCCAATGAGCATATGAGAAAATGTTCCTGATCATTACCCATAAGAGAAATACAAATTAAAAGAACTATGAGATACATCTAACACCCTCAAAGATAGCTCAATTCAAAAAATCAGAAAGTAACAAGAGATGGAGGTGCTGTGGGGAGATAGACACACTCATCCATTGCTGGTGGACCTGAGGGTATGTATAGCCATCATGGAAATTGATTTAGCAATATCTAAGACAGATGGAAATTGAGCTACCATATGACCCAGCAATCCCCCTACCGGGCATATACCCGAAGAGGCAAGAAACAAACCTTGACCAGACATCTGTGTTCCACTGTTCATTGTGGCACAGTTCGCAATAGCAATGAGTTAGAAACAACCCAAATTTCCATCAACTGATGAATTAATCAAAAAATTGCAGTACACACATACAAGGGAGTCCCTAAAAAAGCATCCCTGAAAAGCAGCAATGAATGCATGAAGCACATTGTCACATGGGAAAAACTGTAGGATATCAGGCTAAGTGAAATAAGTCAAGCATAAAAGGACAACATGAGTCCACTGAGGTAAGCTTTAAAAAAAAAACAGGTATGGGGGGAAAAAGCTACTACATGCATACATCCCTGGGGGTGAGGTCCAGCAACTTTGGCAGGGGCCAAATCCAATCCAGGGATAAACTAAAAGGGAGAAAGCAGGGGGTAGGGAGAAACACCATTGGTGCAGGACACTAACCCACCCAAGAGAAGAGTATTGTTTATATCTACACAGGAGAGGGAGAGACCAGGCTTCAACCCGATGTGCCAAAATGTGAATACAATATAGAAGGATGAACCAGAGAACCAATACAGAGGTCTGCAGGGTCAGCTCCAACCCTAACTATATGGATACACACACACACGAGAAGAATACACTTCAGAGGGCAGCACTGGGGCTACAGCTTGGGGAGACAGGCAGTGCGGATTAGAGAATGTAGGAGAAACACAAAGGGATGAAGTGGGAAGAGAGGACATCCCGGCTCATCAAGCCCAAAGGATGATGTTCCTGCTTAGAGCAGACAACACATGGGGAGGAAGGTAGGACTGACCCCACAACAGAATGCAATGTCCCTCACTAAACTGTAGTGAGGCAGCGGACAACGCTAGAGACACAGTACAGGAAATGTGCACAATCTGACCCTATCACACTGGGGCTAAACACTGATGGCATGCAACAGAGCAGCAACGGTGGCAAAGTAAGGAAATTCCCAGGCACTACCAAAAACAGACTTCGGAGACAGAGTGTGGCACCTCATCAGACTTGACTGGAAAACACTTATAAAGGCTAAAAAACAGACGAACTACTTATAGGCTTTTCCATTTTTGTCAGTGGCTTTCTTTTTTGTGTTTTATTTTTGATTTTCTGTTTTGGTTTGTTTTTTGTTATTGTTTTGTTGGTGTTGACCTTCTTTGTTGCTTTGTTTAGCTTTGTCTGGTTTGTTTGCTTCTTAATGTCTCTGCATGTCTATCTGGATAAGATAGGTGAAGAAAACAATTCACAGAGAAAAAGAAAGGGACCAGTGGTTCTGGAGAGATACTGAAGAAGTGGATGTCAGAGAAAGAAAGGGGGGTGGGTAACCAACCCAGAGATGAGGGAACAACAAGTGAACTGAAATCAATGAAGAGAAGAGCAGAGAATGACCTGTGGGGCGTAATCAGAGGCAATGTAGCTATCAGGAATTACTAAACACAAATGAAGGGCAAGCATGATGGTGGGACAAGAGGAAAATAAAAGGAAATAGAGGAAAAAAACAGGAGGCAAAAGACATTTATAGAGGTCTAAATTCAGGCATATATGTATGTAAATGTATTTATATATGCATAATGATATGGAAATAGATGTATGTACATACATTTATTTGTTAAGTTTTAAGGCAGAAGATGAACATTGGGCCTCCATTCAAGTACTCCTTCAATGCAAGAACATTTTGTTCTAATAATCCAGCACTCTGAGATGCTCACCTTCCTCACACAGTCGCTGAAGACAAAGCCAATGCATAAGCAAATGTGGTGAAGAAAGCTGATGGCACCCAGCTAACAAAAGATAAGCATCAGGAATCTTAAAGGCTTGGAGATAAACAAGCAGCCATCTAGCTCAGAAGCAACAAAGCCCACATGGAAGAAGCACACCAGCTTATGTGATTATAAAGTGTTAATGGGACGAGGTATCAGGCTTCTCAGACTCAGTACAAAATCATACCAAATGTGAATAGTGGGGTGAGCATGGTATGGGACCCAAAGTCCCTCTGTATGCAAGTGGGCTCTCAAGAGGAGTCACAGGGAAAACATGAATCAGTTAGGATGCAGTATAACACTGATGAAACACACAACCTTCCTGTAGTTCTTTGGCGCTTCTTTTCCCCCATTATCATGACCTCAAATCTACCTTACAAATCAGATTAGACCAGAACATGCACACTGCTAGAGATAAGAGCCAGCAGCACAGGAGATCCAGGATAGCTAGACGCCCCTTCTCCCCTCCATGGCCAACAATGAAAGTAGAGATACCAGGAGGATTAGGGAAGGGTGGAGGAGAAAAAGGGAGTCAATCATAGGGATCAAATTATAAACCCCTCCAAGGGAGATAAACAATGTAAAAGTGGGTGATGGATGATGGAAGACAATGTAAGATATGAAAATAATAGTCTATAACTTATCAAGGGTTCATGATGGAGGGTGAGCTGGGGAGGGAGTGGTGAGAAATGGGGAGCTCATATCAAGGGCTCAAGTGGAAAGAGAATGCTTTGAAAATCATGATAGCAGCAAATGTGCTTAACACAATGGATGAATGTATGGATTGTGATAAGAATTGCATGAGCCCCCAATAAAGGTATTTAATTTTAAAAATAAAATAATAAAAAAATGAGTCGCTCAATCAAAAGGCACTTTGGAAGAACTGCCTCCTCAAGACAGGAAAGATCTTATTGCTATGGGTAGAGTAAAAGTGTAAGGACCTTTATTTGTGTTGTGGCATGCCACAAAATGAGAAGAAACAGCTGCAAGCATCCATTAGCCATTGGAATGTGGAAGGTGTGAAGCGTGACTCTAGACAAATTGGAAGTTGTCAAAATTAAAATGGGATATATAAAGATCATCATCGTAGGCATTCGTGAGCTGAAATGGACTGGCATTGCCCATGTTGAATCACAAAATCATGTGGCTTACTATACCAGAAATGAGAAAATTCAAGAGGAATGGGGCTACATTTATTGTAGTCAAAGGAATATTTCAAGATCTTTTCTGACATATAGCACTATCAGTGATAGGGTAATATACGTATGTATCAAGAAAGACCAGCAAATGCAATTATCATTCAAATGTATGCAGCAACCACTAATGCAAAAACTGAAGATATTGTGATGGGAGCTGTAAGAGCCCCTAGTAAAATGATTTATAAAGAAAAAAGGTTAGGAAAAGCATGAATAGTTAGGAAAAGAGGAGGAGAAGGAAGAAAGGAACCAGTAATAAGGGTTACTCAAAAAACAAGAAAAAGAATATTTCAGAGTGAATCACCAAGGGAGAAAGCAGGGAGGCTAAATGCCACAGGCAGGCCTAGTAAGGTTAGGACCAGAAAGTACCCCAGGTGGGACAAGGAGGGGAACTTGGTTTGGGGGGAACTTTTGGATCTTCATTTTATACAGAAAGCTGGGTCAACATTGAGCTTCGTGAAGAGAGAAAAGGCTATTATAGAGAACAAATGATAGATTTCCAGAAACCCAGATGTATCTTTGTGAAGCCACCTAGCCAGACTGTATAAATACACAGTTCCACTATGTTAGTAATTTTACTAAAAACTATTTTAGGCTTTTTCCTCTGCGTTGTTGTATGATTTAAAAAGTAAACATTGGTTCCTAAGTTTAAAAATAAATTTATGCTTGCTACAAGAACCTGCTTTTTTCCCTTAACTGAATAAAGTGATCCTCTTTATATGCTAAAAAAAAAGAGAAGATTTTTATCAACTCCTAAGGACTAAAATTGATCAGGCATAAAATTAAATTGCATGGATAATCACTGATTAGAATATGAAAGTGGAAACAAAGAAGAAAACTAGAAAATGTAGTCTTGTAAGACATATCAATTATTCATTATAAATAATGATTTTCAACATTAATGATAAGTCTGCATGTGTACCACATAGGATGGAATATACGGGAATCAAATAGACTATATCTATGGAAAGAGACCACAGAGAAGCTCAATATCACCAATCAGAACAGGGCTGGGAGTCAACTGTACACAGATTATCAACGCTATTTACTGTAAACCAGACAAGTTGTGAAATGACATCAAGTACATTACATATGAAGAAAACAAAAAGTTGCTCACAATATAAGGAAGAAAGAAAGACTGAAATGAATGTCAGAAGAGACTCTGAAACGTGTTCTTGAATGCAGAATAGCTAACGTAAATGGAAGAAATGACAAAGAGTGAGGCAGAATATTTCACCGGGCAGCTTGAGATGACAAAGTATTGTAGTGAAATGTGAAAGGACCTGAAATCAGAAAACAAAATGAAAAGAACATCTTGCCTTTGCTAACTGAAAGAACTGGAGAAAAAAAATTTAAACTTCAAATTGTAATCTTGAAGGAATATGTGGGTAAAATATTGAATGACACAGGACATGTAAAAAGTATATAGAAGGCCTACAAAGTCATTGTGCCAAAAATAAGTGATTGATGTTGAAGCATTTTAGGAAGTAGCGTATGAGAATGAATTGAAAATATTAAAGGAACAGATTCAAGGTGCATGGAAGGCCTTTGTGAAAAATCAAGCTCTAGGAGTTGATAAAAGACCAATTTATATGGTTCAATAACTATATACCGCTCTGGAAGTGATTAATCATCTCTGTTAAGAGATCTGGAAGACAGCTGTATGGCCGGCCAACTGAAAGAGACTCCTTTTGTGCCCATTGTAAGCCAAAAGAAAGTGAGAATGACAGAACAATGTTATGACTGTCACACACAAGTAACATTTTATTGAAAATAATTTCTTTAATGTTAGCAGAAGTAGATCAACAGAGATAGGCCAGAAATTCAAGCAAGTTTCAGAAGAGGACATGGAACGAGGGATATCATTGCTTCAATCAGATGGGTCTTCAGTGAACTGGATCATAATAAATCATGTATAACATTATGAAAAAAGGAAATTTCAGAAAACTTAACTATACGCATATAGAACCAGTGCATAAGACCAAGAAAGAAGAACAAAAGACAGGGACACTGAATGGTTTAAAATCAAGATAAGTGTGTGTCTGAATTAGACCCTTTCATCACACTTACTCAATGTCTATGCTGAGCAAACAGAGAAGATGGACTATCTGGATAAGAATGTGGTAGGAGGATTGGAGGTAGACTCATCAACAGCCTGCTATGTGCGAAGAGTCTGCAATCTTGTTGAAAACAAAGAAGAATTGAAGCACTTATTAATGATGAACATCAAGGGTTATAGCTTTCAGTATGGCTTATGCCTCAATATAAAGACATCCCCTGACAGAGGGGTTGCAGGGAAGATACCTGCCAGTCAAGGTACAGTGTAGTAACAATGAAATATGCAACTTTCCTCTAGGTCTCAAATGCTTCCTCCCACCCACTATCATGATTCCAGTTCTCTCTTACAAATCCAGCTAGACCAGGGGATGTACCCTGGAGCCAGAAATGGGGAATTCAGGAGAGATGATCCCTTCAGGACCAGTGGTGGGAGTGGTGATCCCAAGACGGTGGAGGGAAGGTGAAATAGAAAGAGGGAACCTCTTCTAGGGATCTACAAAAACCCTCCTCCCTGGGGTATGGACAAAGGGGAAGTGGGTGAAGGGACACATCGGGCAGTTTACGATATGTAAAAATAATAACAATTTGTAAATTATTAAGGATTCATGGAGGGGAGGGGAAATATGGGGAGCTGGTACTGGAGACCTAAGTGGAGGGAGATGTTTCGAGAGTGATGATGACAAATGTGCAAATGTGGTCTGCATACAATTGACGTATGTATTGATCATGATGGGAGTTGCATGAGCCCCCAATAAAATGATTTATAAAATAAAAGAAGATAAAAACCACACAACTAGGCCAATAAGCAACCTCATGATAAACAGAGAAAAGTCTGAAATTGTCTAAGATTGCATTCAAAGTCAACCTCCACAGAAGCACCAGTCACGATACCAAAGAACATATTGCATTGGGCAAATCTGCTGCAAAAACATCTCTTCAAAGGGTTAGAGAGCAAAAGAAGCTCCTTCGAGGACTAAGGTGCGCTAAAGGACTAAATGCCAAGCTATGTGGACAGCAAATAAAGAAGGCTAAATAATAGATAACTTTGATTTATGGACTTGGCAAATAATATTTAACAAAGCAGGGACCACTAGAAGAGCAAACTAAGCTGGTGTCTGGGAAAAGTACAGCCAAATACTCCATAGAGGCAAGGACGGTAAGAATTTGTCTCACATATTTTGGACACATTATCTGGAAGGACTTATCCCTGGAGGAAAAGACTATGCTTGATAAAGTTGAGGGTCAGCAAAAAACGAAGAAGAAAAACCCTCAAACACGTGAACAACCGTAGCAGTGATGCTCGTGAGGATGCTACTGGACCAGGCAGGAGCGTTATAACATTCTGTCAGACATGTGCTCTGTCAGACATGTGCTCATTAGGATTAAGAAACAAGCAGTGGCACCGAATTACAACAGCAAGTATTACATCCAAGTTACATCGTTAACAGATCGGAACCGGGGAAAATTCAAGATGAGTGATGCTTTTGTACACGATCATCTGTTGGGCTGCTAACAGTCCTTCTCTGGAGAAGGAAGACAAGGCTTCTACTCCCATAAAGTGTTACAGTCTAGGAAACACACAGGAATCCTTCTGTCCTGTACGATCAGACCACTGCAAGTTGGCATCGGCTCAAGGGCAGAGTTTGGTTTGAGTTCATCATGTCCAAAGCCAACAAAGTTAGTGAAAAGTGAAGATTTCTAAGAGGAGGGGCTATCATTAAGGCCTGCTTATTCTGGCAAGGAAAAGGATTCTAAACACATGCACACAATCTCTATAGTTGCTATTCTTAATCGGTCCACTTACAAGGAAACATACTAGTTGTAGCATCCAGTTGACAGTGGAGTTGATAAGTTCACTGTTAGCTGCCTAACCATTCAAATGCCTATAGACTTTCTGGAATTGAAGCTACAGCTCCCTGAACTTGACAGGGAGATGGGATATTTTCCATTCTATTGACCTGCTTGTATTCATTGTCTACAGTATTTGCGACAACAAAATACACATGTACTCTCTATTTTATCCTCATCTAGGGAGGCCTTCTAAAAATTTTTGAACTACAGTCCAAAAGAGGTCCTGGCCTTGGAAAATTGATCAACAAAAAGAAGAGCACAACAGATTTGATGTTCATTCTGAGAAGGGTACGGTCTGATAGGGACCTTACTGTTGATGGTTTCCTTCTTTTGGTTTTGTTTTGGATGAATGTATTGTAACAGCAATAGCATCAAAGATTCACCACCGTTTGTGCCTGGGCTATTTTTCAGATCATTTCTACTTCTGTTGTTTCTTTTCACTTCTCAACACCTGCCTCAGAGAATGACAAGATGGAGAACCAGAGAAAATAAAAAATATCACTGACTCAGAAGACAATCAATTGAGAAATTCTTCAAAGCAGAAATCCATATACAGTAACAATATGTCGCCTCACCCCTAATGTGTAAAACGCAAAAAGACCAAGGAATGTTCCCGAGAAGGAAGGGGAGGCAGGGAGCATCCTGGGTCTATTTGTGTATCTGCTGTTTAGTCCCCAGTGTTAGGAAAAGGTCAGTGCAAACGCCTCACATTTTATTGGCTGTTATTTCAGAACCTATTGCCTGACTAGGCCCTTGGGAGAGTGCTATCTTTAGATGCACTGAGCAGGGATCGATGAAATTGAACCACATGTTTACTGCCAACTAATTATGCTTCCATTAATTAATGAAACATCATGTCCTCTGAGTGGTGATGCAATTCTTCACTAAAGTGTCTAGAATATTAGACTGGTGTAGATGTAGTGTGCATCTAGTTTAAATTTATAACTAATAAGGTATTCTGGATGGGTATTAATTATAATTAGTAATAAAATAATTGTCTCAGAAAGCACACTCGGGCCCAAATCAAATTTCAGACTTCATTCACCATTAAATAAATATTCACTGAGCACTTGCCAGGCTTCTAAGTCTGTTTTTTTTTTTTTTAACTATTAATCCTGAACCCTGAAGCCTAAAAGACAAGTGAAAAGAAGCAAAGAACCAAAACAAGCCCTAGCAATCCTTTTTAAGGTTCTCAAGGCTATAAATCTTTGTGGAGCAGATAGCAAAGGATTCGAACCACGTACTTCTGGATTAGTAGTCCAACACTTAACCCAACAGCCTCACCAGGACAAGGATCAAACTCATTGCCACCAAGTAGATGCCAACTCGTAGTGTTCCTATAGGAAAGGGTAGAATTGCCTTGGGGAGTAACTCATTAGAGGAGTAGAAACTCCCCCCTTTCTCCCACAGAAAGAAGGGTGGTTTCGAACTGCCAACTTTGCAGTTAGCAGCCCAACACATAACCAGTGCATCACAAGGACTCCAGTGGGGCAAGGACAGATGAGGAATTTTTAGATCCAGAAATGATATTAAAACATACTGGCTTCACATTGTAGCAGTTCAATTGTGAAACATCCAGGATGCTGGGTTTGGATTAGTGTTTGCTCTTAAGGTTTGGGAGGTCTTTCAAGGGGAAAACTCCATATCTATGCTCTGCTGCATGCCATGTCTCTACTCAACCTATAAGAATCAAGGTTGAGGTGGCACTGTAGTCAGAATTCAAGATCTTTCAAAGAGGAGGACAAAGGTGACATAGATCTGACAAGCAAACAGAACACCTTTGCTGGTAAGTGAACTGAAAACATCATGTATAAAATAAAACCAATCTTAAATGTGGTGACGTTTTATTGCAAGAGGTTTTGTCTTCTTCCACTGGAGGCCCAAGAGCAAAGTGAATACATTCCGACACAAATGGGCTCATCCCAGACTATTGATCACACCTGAGCTCCTTTATCATCCTATCAAGTTTTCATGTCCATTATCCTTACTTTGTCGTCAAAGAAAATTTCCAGACATTCTAGAATCTGACATCCGAAGAGTGCCACCCTTTCATAGATTAAAACAACAACAACAAAACCATGTCACAATTGCAACTGAATCCATGTGGCTTTGCAGAGTTTGTCAGTAGACATTAAGTTCATAGAAACGTCAATGTCCTCGAGAAGACCCACACGGAAACACATCAGGCTCCTAGTGCTGTGAGAAGAGGGGACTTTATTTTATTTATTTGCAGGAAGAGGAAGCTGGAAAATAAGGGGGAGCATGGACTTTAGCCCAGGAAAGAGTTTTACAGGTGTGACTGTGATAAAAAAAAAACCCAGAGCCAATCATGAAATTCACAAGGCAATCTGAAATGTGACTCAAATGCTCTCAAGTGAGTTCATGAGTGTGGGACGTTCCCGGTAAGTTCCAAGGTGCCTGTGGAAATGGACAGTTCCAGGTGTGAAGAATCGAGCAAATGTAGAACAAGGGACAGAACCCCTGACACATCAGTAAATGAGCTGCTTGCTGGTGGCGCAAACATAAGCCATACGATCATAATACTCTGTGTTCAGCAGGTCTCCAAAGGCCTCTGGAACTGCTCATTTCCCTATGGAGAGTACATGGCACAGTATACAGCAGAGGGAAATAACTCTCAGAAATGTGCAGGCAAGATCAATTCTTTGATTCAGAGGGCAAAGGAGTAGTAGCTATCAGGAGGTCTAGTTCTTAAAGCCTAGTTTGAGCCCTTTCCTTCTTTAGATTTCCCAGGGAATGACACAATGGGGCCAGGAATATTTTAAGTAGGAATTACAATAGGAATTAAGTAGGATGTTTTTGAAATTAAAAAAAAATCATCCAGAACAATATGCTTAATGGGAAAATACTACAGGTGTTCTGATAAAAGTCAGAGAGAGAAAGGGGGCATGAGGTTTTTATCAAAAATTAGTAGAAAGTAAAATTATTTTATCTTTTTTCCATCATTCATAGATGATCTGGCTTTTCCTTTATAGAACCCACAAAAATCGACTTTAAAAAAACTTACATAATCATGGGATTCAATAAAAATGGTTGTGGGGGGTTACACAATCTGTTGTAAATTTGAGACTTAGGAGTGGAGTTAAGATCAATCAGGTCAGAGTTTGAGGACCATCTTTGGAGGTGCTCAGGAGATAGATAGCTCACTCCCTGTGAGACGTTATTGACGAGGAACTTGATGGAGCCATGGTGATGTAGCCAGAGCCCTGGAGCTGGAGGAGCCACATGGAGACTCCTGCCAGCACTGAGATGCTTAAACCACCACTGGATCCACAAGGCTTTCCACCCACGGGTCTGTGATCTTCATTTGGGACCATTGCATGTGTTGCATGAGTCTGAAGAGGAATTTATAGATTGGTACCAAACATGTGGGCTAATATCAGACGTAAGGACTCAATCTGGATTGGGCTGGAATGTTTTCTTAATATGCAATTACTATTTGGCTGAGCCCCGGTGGCGTAGTGGTGGTGTGCGGGACTGCGGCCCACTGGGATGGAGGTTCAATTCCAGCAGCAGCTCCACAGGAACAAAAGCTGAGCCTCCTGCTCCCACCACCAGAGGGCAGTGATGCCAAAACAAAACAAAAATATACAATTACTATTTATATAAAGCTCTTTTTTTATACACACAAGTGCCTATGAATTTGTTTCTCTAGTCAACTCTGATAAACACAATGGTTAAGTATAAAGTTAGTATTAAAAAGTCCTGATGAAACTGTCAGGCAAACATAGGATTCTAACCACAAGGGCAGTGGTTCATAATCACCAGCTACTCTGGAAAAAAAAAAGTAGACCCTATCTGTTCCCATAAAAATTTACAGCCTGGGAAATCCTATATCGGGTCACTATGAGTTAGAATCAATTCAATGGCAGTAGGTTTGAGGTTTTATATATAAATGTGGAGAAAGAATGTATGTTAAAATATAACACAAAAACTAAAAGCTTTAAAAAGAACAGTTTGGGGCTGAGCCCCAGTGGCGTAAGTGGTTGAGTACAGGACTGCAGTCCATGGGCTTTGCGGTTCAAATCCAGCAGCAGCTCTCCAAGAGCAAGGCTGGGTAGTTTCCACGACTGCCAGAGAGCAGTGATGCATCCCCCAAAAACAAAAATAAATAAATAAGATTCAACTAAATTAGTATTAAAAATTATGAGCAGGGAGAAAATATCAAAAAATATTTGCAGCTTATACAGAGATGAGGACTAATGTCCTTAATAAAACAAAGAGTTTTTATGAAAAAATTATCACAATCCAGCAAGGGAGAAAAAAAGGTGGATAAAGGGAATGAGCACACAGCTCCTTGAGAAGGAAAGACATGGCCCTGGAACATGTTTTTTTTTTTTAATGTTGGCTCAAGTAAGAGAAAGGCAAAGTAAAATTATAATGAGTCCATTTTCTATTGATCAGTGTCATGATGTTAGCATCATGTATAAGTGAGGGTGTAGAGAACCAAGCTGTTGTGTAAGTTGCCAATGAGAGTATTAAAAAAAAAAAATTCAACCCCTACAAGCTCTAAGCAGACAGTTTGGTGATACTTATCAAAAACATTGGAATATGTACTTTTGGGGGGGCATCGCTGGAGATATATACTTTTAAACTAATCATACTATGTCTAGGAAATGATCGTGCTGAGATATTTGCATGTATAAATGTATATAAAGTGATATTGCACAAGGCTGTTCACCGCAGCAGTACGCAACAACAGTAGGAGAGTGGAAACAACATGGACGGCGTAAGTTAAATTATATTCTGAAAGCAGCATACTCTAGAGTTGTTTAAAATATTTGAAGTAGCTCCAACCAACGAATCACCTCACTGCCATCATGTCCTCTCCTACTTAGAGTGACCCTGTAAGACAGTGAACTGTCCTGTGGGTTTCTGAGGCAGTAAAGACTTGTAGGAGTAGCAAGCCTCATATGTCTGTCTGTCTGTCTGTCTGTTTGTTTGCTTGCTTGTTTTTCCCCCATGCAGCAGATGGTGGTTTTGAGTTACTAGCAGGCCAATGTGTAACCCACAATGCCACCAGAGCTCTTCCAGGTAGCCCCATATGTGACAGTATCCCAAATTCACGTGTGTGGGAGAGAGAAGGGGGGGAGACAAGAGAGAGTGAGCGAGCCAACCAAAGAGAGAGGAATTGTGGGGCAATGTCATTATTTTGCAATTCCATTTTCCATGAACTTTTTATGTCTTCTTGTATCTGTCGCAGACTACCATTTGTTGAAAAATCTAGATGTTTAAACATTCACAGACAAATAGGAATCAAGAAACCATCCTTCTGTACTTGCGTCTGGGAAGAAGTACGTAGGTGAGGAATATGCAGAAGGGAGGCTTAAGTCTCACTGTATTCCGCTTCATATCATTTCGATTTGAACCATACGTACATAGTATCCAAAATTAAGTAAACAATAAAGCCAGGAGTTCAGGAGAGACTTGAGTTTGTTTGCTGATCTCAAAGGCTACATTTGTTGGCACGTTGCAAATCAGGTCCTCCGGGAATCTGTTAAGTCAACATTTTGCACAGATTGCAAGGAAGGAGTGCACAAGTGTAGATGGAAAGCTTGAGCTGGCAATCATGAGTAGTGGGTCTTCTCTGCATTGCCATGTCTAAGACCTGAATCTAAGCATGTTTTCTCTCAGTAAAGGGGCGTAGCATATGGACAAACAATATGGAGGAAGGTGGGGCATGGCTTGTAGAGGCAGCTTAACAATGGTACTGTTAGACAGAGAGCTAAGTATGAATTGTTTTTAAAAACACAGTTGACTCACTGGCATTCCTATTCACCTACCTCCCACCACTGAACGTGAACTGTGAGGAAGCATCCTACTAGCCTCAGTGGAATCAGGCTAAAGAGGCATTGTCTCCCAAATCTCAAAATCAGAATCCTATCAGAAGGAATCTGTGAATCTAAATATTTGAAAAGTGATCCAGTTGAATTTTCTGATCAATTATGTTTAGGAAACAATCATAAAATAGTGGAGACTAAGGTGTAATCATTGGGTCTTTCCCCACCCAAAGCACAGAAGAATGAAGAAATCAAAGATATAAGGAAATGATGAGTCCAAAGAACTTGTAGACCACCAGACCCTCAGCCTTCATGACCTTAAAATCAGAAGAACTACCAGGTGTGCAGTTACCACTTCGATACTCTGAAAGGGATCACTATACTCTTTGATAGAGTAGGAGAAACAATGAAACCACTTAAAATAAAGACAAAGATCAAGAAGGAAGGGCTAGGAAAAAAGGAGAAATGGAAACGGGAAATGCAAGGAGGAAGTAAGATGAATGATGTTGCATCATGGAGATTACAATTAATGTCCCAAATCAACATGTGCATACACTGCTGAATGGAAAATCAATTTGCTCAATAACATTTCACCCAACTCACTTGTAACAAGAAGAAGTTAAAAGAAAAAGACTCTTCTCCCTACCTGCAAAATAAGATGGAAAAAACCCAATGAGTGGGAGGAAACAAGAAGAAGAGTACTGTAAATGATGAATATAACCAGCATGACTCCAAGGGCAAGTAACCACTTATAGCTATAGGAAGATTTATTTATATAAAATGTCAATTAACTAGAGATACGTGTCTTCTTGTTTAAGATGATAATTTCTAGTTAAATCTGGATTAAGAAGAAAAACTTTTTAGATGCTTATGCCTTTCCTTTCAAAGAAAACATGGTAAATATAATTTTTGGAGAGGATTGCTTTTCTTTGGATAAATGAGGCTATTATGAAGACACGGTGTTCACAGGAACTCAGCTATTATTTCCTAACAATGCACAGAATGTTGGCTGCGTACCGTTGCCCACAGGACTTAGGCTTTCCTGGAGCTAGATTCTCTCAGTCTAATCGAAGAATTCTGGGCTTCTATTTTTAGCATCAGGAGCCCTGGTGGTGCTGTGGGTTAAGTATCTGGCTGCTAACCTCAAGGTCCGTAGTTCAAACACACCAGCTGCTCCTTGAAAGAAAAATGAAGTTATCTGTTTCCATAAAGATTTACAGTCTCGGAAGCCCTAGGGAGTGGTTTAACTCTGTCCTGTGGGGATGTTAGAAGCTAGAATAGACTTGACAGCACTGAGTATAATTATCTTCACAAGTTTAAAGGATACTATTGATATTTCAGGTGAAGAATCCCAGAAGTTTGGTAATATTCATTCCTCTGGGTTCTCTAAGCTTTCTTTCATCACTTCCCAACCACATAAGTGGACAATTGCTTGAGTTCCCCACAGAACTCTGTGCACAGAACCATGGTTTAACATTATGTTTTCAGATGAAGTCTAAGAAATGGTGGCATAGGGACTGTTTTTGCATTTTTTAAAAAACCTGTTCATAAAGACAATCACTATTATCTTGTTCAATAGCCCTTACACAAAGACCTGCATTAAAAATTCTTCTTAGAGCTGAATGTCAAGCAACATAATTGTCTCTCTTGGTGAAATGTTATGCTTCCTTTTTTAAAAAGATGAGTTATGTAATCTTTTTCTTCCTCCATCTTGCTCTCTCCCCTTCTTGCCTGTTTTTGCCTTAGCTTGCAGGAAGTTCAGATCTAAATTTTATGTTCCATTGAGGTGCCATTCTCAAACTGCACGCTAATACGATCTCCTCACCCCTGTATTAGCTGGCTAAAATAGAAATATTTTTCACGATTCCATTATGTCTGGGTACTTTACAGTGAACAATTTGAATACATTTTGCAAACTGTTGGAACAGAAGCTGAAAATGAGAAAACACGTTGGGCTCCCATTGGCTGAGATTTTATACTCTGGAATCAATCGGGAGGTGTGTGGAATTTTAAAAGATGAAAGTCAATCAGATTCATTTGGATAAAGGTAAATGCCAGCAATACTGGGAAGTCAAATCACTGCATGAAACTCATTCTTCTAGGGGCTCCCTGCAGAGGGACCGTACAACCTGGGCGTGGAGAAGAAAACCATTCTAATTAACCATCGGTTCTTACTTACTCCATGAGTTGTGCCCAAGCCACACATGTCAGAGATCCTTCTTTCCTCCCACTAGGCAACGCTGGGCAGAAATGACAGGACCCTCACCCACTCCTGCCAAAGAAGAGTAAGTCCCTGATGGCTGGCCTTTAGTCAGTCATCTCCTGCAGCTGAAGCTTATCAAGGAAGTTCAGGAAAAAAAAAAAAGAAAAGAAAAGATTTGGCCAGGATTAAGGAGCAGGAAGTTCACTACTTTTGTAGCATATTGAGTCTCACAGATTTGTCATTCAATACACAGCTTCTCTCTGCACAGCCCACACGGCTAAGCCCTGTACTATATTTCTCTCAGTTTTCCCTCCTCCACCCACAGTTCTGCTGACTTCTCTCCACACAGGAGAGACTGAACAGCTGAGGAAACAGCAAGGGCGGTGGGAAATTGTTGAAAGAGTTTTGAGCCCACCCAACCTGAGGAGAGCATTCAAAGAAAAGTGGGAATGGGTGAATAGGAGCGCCCTCCACCCCCCGAACCCCACACACACACAAGCTAGGGATTGTCACTCCCGCCTACCTCCAATCCCAATAGGGGTTGACTACTGAGATGGAGAGTGGTGCCCACACACAGAAATATGCAAATATATTCTCCATGAGGATTGTGGAATGGAGGCACTTGCTTGCCTATTTCAGACACTGCGTCATGGAAGCTGGGGGCACAATCAGCTCATCCTATTCAAACACCCACCATGGAGTGCAAGCAGCATCTCTGGTCTTAAACTGGAAAATCTAGAGGCCATTAGGAGAATAGTGCAGGTATGAAGATGGATACATTTCTGTTCTGTCAAACAAAATTCAACTCCCCAAGAGGAGGTTGGGGCAGCATGCAAATCAGTGTCCTCCCTCGGTTTGGTTTTGTTTTAAATTGATGCCCCCCTTCCCTCCTTCTTTTCTCAGCCTCTTCCTATACCAAAGTCCAGAGATTTTAAGATTGCCTGCTATTTTAGGGAGTGAGGGTAGAGAAGTTGTGTGATCTCATCCTTGCTCCTTCTTGTCTCTGGGGGAATTCTAGTCAGATAGATGATTCAGAGGGGCCAAGGGTACAAGCGTGGCTGATCCAGTTCATTGATTCATTCACTCCTGAATTAGCAAGTATAATTTTATTAAATGTCAACACAGATAAGATCCCTTCTCTTACACAATTTATAGTCTGTTGTTGTATACCATTGAGCAGATTCCAGTTCGGAGTAATCCTGTACGACAGAAAAGAATGGTCCCACAGGCTTTCTTAGGCTCAGGATGACAGATCATGGAGTTTTTTTCTGCTGCAGAGTCACTGGGGAATTTAGACAGTCAACCTTTCAGGAAACAGCTGAGCACTTAACTATCTACCCCCAGAAGTCATCTTGGATTACCCTATTTCTCTTTGGCGAGCTTCAAGTCAATTCCTTGATCAGGTTTAGTGTAGGTTTTTTGCATAGACCCCTGAACCTATGTCAAGTTATACAAATCGGGGGACAAACAAGACTCTAAGCACCTTTCCCAATGACCCATGAAAAGATTTCTAGTCCACACATTAAACTACACCTATCCCTACAACTGTACCAACAAACAACGTCATGATAAAAGGACAGACTATTGAAGGGGTCAAGGACTTCATTTTTCCCTTACATTCATAAGCAACACTCATGGAAGCAGCAGTCGAGAAAACAAGGGATGTATTGCATGGAGCAAATCTGCTGCTCAAGACCTCTTTAGAGTGAGGGTAAGCTAAGATGTCACTCTGAGGACTACAGTGTGCCTTCAATAGAATCATATGTATGTGAACGCTGGACAATGAGTAAGGGAGAATGGAGACAAATTGATACATTTGAATTAGGACGTTATGAAAAACACTGAATGTTCCATGGACTTCAAGGACAAACCAAGCCGTCCTGGAAGAAGTCAGCCATAATGCTACTGAGAAATGAAGATGGATATGAGATAGACCAGTCCCTGTGGAAGGACAAGATGCCTGGTGAAGTAGAGGTTAATAAAAGAGAAAAGACAATGAAATGACTGACGCAGTAGCTACAACAAAGAGCTCAAATATAGTACTGGCTGTGGGGAGAGTGTTGGCTTAGGCGGTGTTTCATTCGGTTGTAGATAGGGTTGCTATGAATCAGAACTGAATCGGCAGCACTGACCAACAAAAACCATCCCCAGATTAAAAGGGATCTTGGCAGTGCAGTGGTGAAGGGCTTGCCTACTGAAAAGCTGATAGCTTAAAACCACAGCCACTCCACAAGAAAAAGATATGGCAATCTGCTTCTGTTAAGATTTACAGCCTTTGAAATCCTGAGAGGGACAATTCTCCTTGGTTCCACAGGGTCAGTACAAGTCAGAAACGACTTGAAAGAAATGGTTTGGGGATTGACCCATTGGTTGAGTCCATAGGAAGTGCAAATGATTAAGTGCTGGCTATTAGACGAAATGTTAATGGTTCGAATCCACCCAGAGACATCTTGGAAGACAGGTCCAATGATCTGCTTCAAAATCAGAGCTTGAGGGCTGAGCCCCGGTGGCGTAGTGGTTGAGTGCGGGACTGTGGCCCATTGGCTTGGCGGTTCAAATCCAGCAGCCACTCTCTGGGAGCAAGCCTGGGTAGTTCCCATGACCACCAGAGGGCAGTGATCCCCCCCTCAAAAAAAATCACAGCTTGAAATGCCTATGTTGCTGTGAGGTGCCATAAAGTCAATTCTGAGCCATAATGAACTGAGGCACAACTGAACAAAATCCCACCCATTCCTACGCCGGGCTCATAATTGTTCCTATGCTTGAGCCCTTTGTTGTAGCCCTGGTGTCAAAGCATCCCCTCGAGGGCCTTCCTCTCCTTTGCTGCTCCTCTACTTTGCCGAATATGATGTCTTTCCTCCAGGGACTGGTCTCTCCTGACAATAGGTCTCAAGGATGTAAGAAAATGTCTTGCCGTCCTTGCATCTAAGGACCATTCTTCCAAGATAGATTGGTTTGTCCTTTTAGCAGTCCAAGGTGTTTTCAATATTCTTCTCCAACGCCACAATTCAAATGCATCCATTCTTCTATGGTCTTCTTTCTTTCAGGTTTGACGTTCACATTCATATA
This sequence comes from Nesogale talazaci, assembly GCA_004026705.1. Taxonomy (NCBI): domain Eukaryota; kingdom Metazoa; phylum Chordata; class Mammalia; order Afrosoricida; family Tenrecidae; genus Nesogale; species Nesogale talazaci. The sequence continues at coordinate 40,255 of PVJH01013579.1, read as the reverse complement.
AGGCAATTTAAAATACCATTCACCTTGGGTCAGGTGCACCTTAGTCCTTAAAGAAATTCCTGTGGAGCTGTTCTATTATGCAGCTATGAGATCTCCCTGAGTCAGTATAGACTTGAAGGCAAACAATGGGAGGAGGAATACCTATAAGTGTTAGGACATGCACCCTTTTTTTTTGGTGTTGTTGTTTTGATAACACAGAGCTTCTTGTTCTCTATTTTGGATTAGAAATTATCTGCAAAGCTGGCCTCCCTGTTCTTGTTATTTTCCGTATCACGTGTTTAATGTTTAGCCATTCAGGTAACATGTGTTTATTGAGTAGCTACAACATTCCAGGCCTTGTTCCAGGCACCTAAGCCGCAACTCCCTTCACGGAGCCTAGAGTGGGCCGAGATCATCCTTGATGTGCTATCCTTTTAGAGAGGAAAAGTGTCTTTAGTGAACCTCTGCCATGCAGAAAACCGAAGAAGTGAAGATGGTGATTCTAGTAGCTTCTAGGATATCCATCTATCAATACCAGCCTAGGATTTAAGACGCTGAGTTTTTTGCATTACATTGGGGAGGAATGGCTCTGATCTATGTGCCAGCAATAGACTTAGCAAGCACATTCAGGGGTAATTTGTGGCCAATAACATTTTTCTTGCTTCAAAAATATTCTATTGCTACCCTCAGCAGGGAGCCGGAGGCTGAAGAGTCAGCCCTGGATGGTAGACTGGACAACCCCATTGCACCTGCTGGCCCCGAAGGTCGTTTAGCCCCTGATTGGAAAGTGCTTCGTCACCAAGACAGTTCCCAACTACCAGGAGCTCAGCATGGGGGATTTCCCTTTGCTTCTAAATTGGCTGGATTGTATCCATTCAATAACGAAGGGTCCTTCTATTGCTTTTTAGTCACTATAAGCTTCTCTTTATCCCTATATGCACTGCTAAAATTAAAAAAAAATTAACCCATTGGCAAAGTCTCAAAAACAAGTCTTGTTTTAATAAGCTCAACTTGAAAGATGGCCGGTATTTTTTTCCTACACACAGAACTGCCATGGATTTCTTGGGCTTTGATAAAAAAGGTTTGCCCGGAAGTCATAGTTAATCTCAAATGGGATTGTATTTACATATTTCAGGACCCCTAGATTACCAGAGAAAGAAGGACTGGTAATCTACTAGGTCTTGAATGGACTGCATTTGTTCCCCGTGTCTGCATTGTTTATTTGACAAAAGGAAATTAAGGATCTATGGCCACCGTAATTTGTCAGCCACTGAGGGATGCTAATTCAGTCTTACATACTGACATGAATTTTAAACCTGCTGCAAAGAAGAGGACAGACTTGGATTCCTAGCTCCAAACTCTCCATCACTTTAGAGATCTGTGATCTAAGCCTAGTTATTCAATCTTGCTCTCATGTAATAGAGGTCATTTTCTAATTCATAGGGTTATGGAGAGCGCTCAATGAGAATAAGCACCGAAGTTGGGAGGTGGAAGGCCCTCAATGGACACCATCTCCTGTCCCACCTCCCTTCCATCTCCCAGGGGCCACATTGATGAGATGACGTCACAGTCCTTCCAGCGAGGTAAAGGCATTACCAAGCCTCGGCATGTCCAGATCTCTTATTTAAGTACCCAACTGTGCCGATATTGCTTATGCAAAGGGCCGCTGGAGACTGATGGCATTAGGAGGATGAGTTGTTTAAGAGGGCTCCTTAACAATTTCATCTTGCCTCAGAGCCAGCCGAATTTTCCTCCGTGACGGTACAGGACGGTGGGAAAGATTGTCCTGAGGCTCGGGCAGTCCTGAGTATCCAAGATCCTTCACAGAGAAGGGTCAAGACTCCCCTGAGCAATGCAAATCAGGGGATAGCAGCTGGGGAGTCCCTAAGCAGGAGTTCTCAACCTTCCTAAAACCACAACTCTTTCATACAGTTCCTCATGTTGTAGTGACCTCCAACCATAAAATTTTTGCCATTGTTGCTTCATAGCTGAAATTTTGCTACTGTTATGAATCAGATGACCCCTGTGAAAGGGTCGTTCAGCCCCCAAAGGGATCGAAACCCACAGTTTGAGAACCGCTGCTCTAAATGGCTACTAACCAAAAACTTGTTATTGGTTAAAGATCACAACCAAGGAAAATAGCATGGAGCACCGTTTACTTCAAGGCTATTGGAGGGTAAAATCAACTGGAAGGACACCGGCTTATTGGTTGGTTAGAAGTATGGGGTTGAAATATGATAAAATTGTGTTTCACGCTGACTGCTTTTAACTAAGTGAATGGTTGCTCACAGTCTGTTTTTGCTCCAGGTTCTCATGAGGATTTAATAAGGTCCTTGTACATAAAGTATTTAAGATGTGACTAGCACATTATAAGAGGCCTTGTAGCCTAGTATTGCCTCATTGTCTGAGACCCACAAGGTTAGCAGTTCAAAATCACCAGCCTCGAGAATGAGACAGGGCTTTCTACTCCTGTAAAGAATTCGTCTCAGAAAGCCATGGGACCAGTTCTACCCTGTCCTTTTGATGAAAGGGAGTTTTGAGAATGTATCATAAATGCACAATAAAATTCAACTACGCTCTATTCCCTTATTCCTCTCTCTTTTCTAGACCAGAGTTTACCTCTTATTAGTTAGAACATTAACAAAGATGCTATTCCTTAAACATGTACTGTGTTCTCATTTCTACTGAAACACCTACATCCCACCCACACACTTCCCACCTGACATAAATTCATCTCTTGATTATTATTTTGTGAAGCTTGCCTTCACAAACTTGAAAGAAACTATAATTATTACGCAGTCATATGAAATCTCACATCTTAACTAAGTAAACAGCTGTTGATTGATCGTGATGACAATCAAAAACTTAAATAGTGCACTTTATTAAAAAGCTGTCTAATTTCATGCCATCACTCTAAATTCCATAACATACCAAAATAGTTTATCTCAGTAAACTTAGTTAAAAAACAACAACTAAAAATGTCTCTATTGAAATCTGAGGGCTAATGATTGGATCTGAGCATTCCTGGTGGAATCTGAATATGCTTGGTTAGCATGAGGTTGCACTGCAGGGGGTCAGGGAAGACTGACCAGATGCCTATGGGACACCTGCCCTTTATTAATTAGCTTCAGCTTCATAATTGTGGTGAGAGACGTTCTGATTTATTTTTTTTACGTCTAAGTAGCTCTTTAGATTCTTCATGTTTTGTGAGAAACAGGGATGTCTTTGTGATAATGTAGGTGCAATTAGCTCCTTTATATCACCAATCTATCAAGGAGACATTCAGATTTATATTATACACAGGCTCACTATTCGTTTCCTGAGTGAGGCGGCACCTATTCTGATATGACTAGTAAAAAGTGCACTAAAATATGCATAAATCCTACCTAATGAATCAAGTTAAATATACTTCAAAGAATGTTCAAGCTTATTAAGATGTGCATACATTTTTCTTCCAAGGGAGCTATTATTCTGCATTATAGCGTGTGTTTTTATTACATGCTTGAAGCTCATTGATGAATAGTGCTGGAGCCGCAAATCAAATCAACAGTTTAATTAGCTCAGCAGCATTTTAGGACGCTCTTCTCCTTCTGTGAGCAGAGACTCGGGTTATCTTAGAGCCCTGAGCCCCCTTCTGGGGCCCCTCTGACCCCCCAGCTCTGAGAGCGGTGTGCCAACAGAGATGGGCCCTTACCTCAGACCCTCGCCCTCGGGAGAGCGCTGTCTGCAGTACTCCAGAGTGTAGGTCTCCGTGGCATCTGGGGTGGCAGGCCGCCATCGGATGGTGGCCGTATTCCAACACACAGTGCAGTCCTCGGGGCGGATGGCAGGGGTGGAAGGTGCTGCAAAGACAAAAAGCCAAGTCAATAGTTGGGGAAGGAAAGCCAGGCCTAGATTCTGGGCACATTGGAAAGAATGATTGGGGGGGGAGGGGGGGCCTTTAATTTAGTATTTAATTAGCCTACATTCTGGGTTGAAAGTCCCCAAAGTATTAACATTTATATAGTGAGAAGGCTTTTTCCCCTCCTACCACTGGCCAATTCTCACCCATCCCCAAACAGATAACTTCTAGGGTTAGCTTTCTATACTTTTACCAAAGTCGCTTTATAGATACATATCAAACAAATGAAAAGAAAGCTTCCTTTGTATCTCCTACCTTTTGTCCAAAATGTCGTAATGAGCTTGTCCTGAATAGGTGCTCAATAACTATCTTTTTAAAAATTCTTGAGTACAGAGGTACAGTCCTATTCATGATTGTAGCCCCAGTGCCCTCCAGGACACTTGGCAGATTTCAGAGTCAGCGAAGCATTGAGGTTTATTTCCCCATATCCCCTTACCTGTCCTGAAAATGGTCCTTTCGCTGGGAAGGCTACATCCAGTGAAGTTCACAGCCATTACCCACACTTGATAAGATCGGTCAGGTTCCAAATCTTCAAAAATGCAGTAGCTTTCTTTTACTGTCACTCTGTACTCTTCCACCAATTCTAGCATAAAGCACAGTCATAAAATGTAAGTCTCTCTCAAAGTTAATCGGAGGTTAAAGTTATGGCAGTGGGGTGTGGTGGGGTGGGAAATAGACAAAAAGTGGGTTACAACTTATTTCAGTAAAAGACTCAGGCTGATAAATTCTTACAGCTGTTCCATGATAGCTAACACTTTAGAATGTTTTTTAAAAGAGCAACATTATTCTGAAAAACAATGTTTACAATGACACAGTATAGTCACTTGGAAACACTTAACAGAAAATATTAGCATATTAATAAAATTCTAAGCTTCATATACCCCCATTTGAGGAACTTGTTCCAAGAACAAATAGTTTATGTTAGCTTAAATCTCAGCAGTATATATTTAAGAAGCACTACCAGTATTTCTGGAGAGTGTGTCATAAAATAAGGATAGCCCCAGGTTTTCAACACTTATGTTATTCCAGATCATTTTTACAGACTAATGCATCATTTTAATACTCACTATGACTTTCCAGAAGTCCCTGGGTGGCACAAACATTTAAGTACTCAGCACCTAACCAAAAGATCAGCAAGTCTAACCCCCCCAGAAGCACCTTGAAAGAAAAGTCTTGTGATCAGTCTCCAAAAGATCCCAGCCACGAAAGCTCAAAGGAGCAGAATTCCGCTTTTGAAGCACATGAAGCCCCTGTGAGTCAAAGTCAACTTGATGGCCACTGGATTTTCTGAGTTCAAATTTTGGTTTGTCTCATGAATGATGTGTGGCATTCTTCCCCCAAGGCTCTGCAACAGTTTATAAAATTACTGAGAGCAATTTGGTAGGTGATAGTCTACTTTTTTAAAAACATCATTTTATTGGGGACTTGCACAACTCTTATCACAATCCATTCCTCCATCCATTGTGTCAAGCATATTTGTACATTTTTTGCCACCATCATTATCAAAACATTTTCTTTCTACTTCAGACCTTGATATCAGCTCTTCATCTTTGCTCCCTCATGAAACCTTGATAATTTATACGTTGTTATTTTGTCATGTGTCCAACTCTCCCTGTCCAACATCTCCCTTCAACAACTTTTCTGTTGTCTGTGGCCCCAGGATGGGGTTATATATAGATCATTATGATCAGTTTTCCCTTTCTCCCCCACCTTCCCCTTACCCTTCTGGTACACCTAGAACCTACTTTAAGGTGTAATTTTGATTACCCGAGACATTTTCCTTTTAAAATACTTTACCTTTCCTATTTTAGGGATAAATGTTACTCCGTACTATTCTAAGCACTTGGCACTTTGGGCCAATCTGACTTTCTCGATAAAAAGTTCTCTCCTGAAAACAATGGGACCAATGGTTCTGAGGGGGCATGGGAGAGGGGGAGGTGAGAGAAAGGAAGTAAAGACAAGGGAACAACAAGTGATCCAAAATCCGTAGCAAGACCTGGTAGGGCTTGATCAAGTCAATGTAACTGAGAGGAATCACTGAAACCCAAATGAAGGCTGAACATGATAGTGGACCAACAGGAAAGTAAAAGGAAATAGAGAAAAGAACATTATCAAATTTCAAAAATCATTTATACAGGCATGTATTTAGGTAAAATATATTTATATATGATGATGAGGAAATAGATCTATATGCTTATGTTTAGTATTAAGGTAGCAGATGGACACTGAGCCTCCACTCAAGTACTCCCTCAATGAAAGAACACTGGCATGCCATGATGCTCACCTTCCCCACACAGTCGCCAAAGACAAAGTGGGTGCATGAGCAAATGTGGTAAAGAAAGCTAACGGTACCCAACTATCAAAAGATATAGTGTCTGGGGTCTTAAAAGCTTGAAACTAAACGAGTGACCATCTAGCTAAGCTGCAGCAAAGCCCACATAGAAGAAGCACACAAGCCTGTGTGGGATCAGGTATCAGGCATCAAAGGACAAAAAATCGTATCATTCTGAATGAGGGGGAGTACAGAGTGGGGATCCAAAGCCCATCTGTAGGCAACTGGACATCCCCTTACAGAAGGGTCATGGGGAGGAAAAGAAGAGCCAGTCAGGGTGCAGTGAAGCAATGCTGAAAATACAACTTTTCTCTAGTTCTTAAACTCTTCCTCTACACCCCCACCCCCACCCCCATCATGATTCTAATTCTACCTTACAAATCCTGCTAGACCACAGGATGTACTCTGGTACAGATGGGAACTGGAAACACAGGGAATCCAGGACAATTGATCCCTTCAAGACCAACGGGGAGGATGGAGGGAAGGTGGGGTGGAAAGGTGGAATCAATTACAAAGATCTCCCTGGGGAACAGATAACAGAAAAGTAGGTGGAGGGTGATGTCGGACAGAGCAATACATGGCAAAATAATAATAATAATTTAAATTATCAAGGGCTTGTGAGAGAGGGGAAGTGGGGAAGGAGGGAGAAAATGAGGAGCTGTACCAAGGGCTCAAGCAGAAATGTTTTGAGAATGATGCGGGCATCAAATGTACAAATGTGCTTGACATGGATCTAGGGATGGATCTGGGGATTTTGATAAGAGTTGTATGAGCCCAAATAAAATGATTTTTTTAAAGAAAGATATTTAGTTATAGGATCTTCACAATGAATTAAATACAAATTAGCCTTACAACAATTTTGGGAGAACCAGGTTAAAAGTACAAATTGAAGTCAACCTCTTCTATGTATAAATATTTTGAAGTAATAAATTAACAAGTTGCTAAATAAAAAAGTTCTCTCCAGTAAAAGAAGTTTTTTCTTATGATCATTTTTGCTTAAATTTGCACGTGGACATTTCAGCTAGCCTTCCTTGTTAGTCTTGGATATCACAACTTAGAACCACACTTAAGAACTTCCGATTGTTGCCTTTCAAGGAAAGTTAGTTTCATGGCTTAATATCTCCCACTCAACCACTTTGCTCTTTCCCAGTGAGCTGTACTTCCTGGACAAAAATGTCCATTTTTCAAATGTCATCAAGCCTTGTACTTGAAAAAAAACCCTCTTTGCCCCAGTCCAGCAACTGGGATGCAGTTTTCAGTAGAATCTCTCCTGCAAGCACGTTTAACAAAGAGCACAACACACACAACACAGCTCCTAGAGACCTACAGGAGAGCACCACCACGCAGATCATCAGATGACTTCACTGTCATACTGCACAACTGAAAGAAGGTAACATAGGTGTGAGGGCGGGGGGGGGGGGAGTGCTGAGACTCATAAAGAAGCATTGTTTGACACTGTCAAGGCAGTTCTGGCTCTCACTGACCCTACATACAATAGAACGAACCCACCCCACCCCACCCCCCGTCCTGCCCCATCATCACAATTGTTCTCACGAACTATAGAAATGATCCCTGAAAGTATAGTCTTCCTAACGATTGTTCTCAAAGTCCAGTAGGTCATCATGATTCAAACGGAGTAAAGCCTTTTGGACATGTGCTGATGTGTTCTGACTCAAAATAAGAAGAAACAGCAGTAAACATCGATTAATCACTGGAACGTGGAATCTATGAAGCATGACTCTAGGAAAGTTGGCTTTAATCCCACCCGCGTTACTCCATTCCCGTCAGGATGGCGGACACGACTATGAACGGGCTGCTTTTCTTCAGGCAGATTTTGAGTGAGGGGCTCATGTTCTGGCGTGATCTCTGACAGCGTTCTGCTGCTATTCATGCTGTCCTTGAGGTTTTCAGTATTTGACAATGCTCCACTGTTGTCCATAAGGTTTTCAGTCTCCAATTCCTCTAAAGTGGGCAGCCTAGTCTTTCTTTATAGTCCCTTCTTAGTCTGAGAACTCTGCAAAACCCATCCACTTTAGGTGACCCTGTTGGTAGTTGACATACCAGCAACATAGCTTTTAGCATCACAGTGACATACAAGCCACCACAGTATGACAAACTGACAGACCAGTAATGGGGTGGGGGGAGAATATTACAGGCAAGAAATAATTTGTTAAAAGAGGTCTTGGATAGCCACAAAATTGCATATATGGCTGGTGTACATGACAGCGATCCAGAAGACATGTTTGGGGGAACAACAGAGACAAGTGTGGTGTGAAATCACACACAAAAAAACATGAGCTTTGCAATCTGAAAAGATGTATGTACAGTTATGTACAGGCTGTGTTGCCTTGGGCAAACTACTTAACCTCACATCCGTTTACTCTTCTTAACATTGGAATAATAATACTTCATTGCCTGTGTGTGACAGGTCTATGACAATAGGTCCTCAACAGAAATCAGGGTGGAGTAGTGGATAAGCAGCTTTACTCTGTCCCATAGGATTTCTGTGACTTGGCATTGACTCAATGACCACAGATGATGGATAGTGTATAGGTAAATCTAGCCAACTTTACCCTAGGCTTAAAGTTGTCTTAAATTTTGGGGGTTTGGTTGTTTTTGGGGGCATCACTGTCCACTGGTGGGAGTGGGAGGCCCAGCCTTGCTCCTGGAGAGCTGCTGCTGGATTTGAACCACCAAACCAGTGGGCCACAGTCTTGCATTCAACCACTATGCCACTGGGGCTCAGCCCTCTAAATTTTTTAAATCATTTTATTGGGGGCTCGTACATCACTTATCACCATCCATATATTGTGCCAAGTACCTTCCGATGCCAGCTATCATCATCATTCTCTAAACATTTGCTTTTCTACTTCATCCCTTGACATCGGCTTTTCATCTTTCTCTCTCCCTCCCTGCTATCCCTCCCTCAGTTACCCTTGATATTTTATAAATTATTATTATTTTGTCATATCTTACACTGCCCAACATCTCCCCTCACCCACTCCTCCAGATGGGATCTTATGTGTAGATCCTTGTAATTGGCTCCCCCTCTCTACCCCACCTTCCCTCCACCCATCTGGTATCTCCACTCTCACTACTGGTCCTGAAAAGTTCATCTGTCCTGGGTTCCCTGTGTTTCTACTTCCCATCTGTGCCAGTGTACCTCTTCCAGTCCAGCTGGATTTGCAAGGTAGAAGTGGTAGCTTCTTGATTTCAGCCTTAACATTTTAAAGAACTTTTTCCTACTCTAAATAAGTATCACAGACAATCTGAAAAAAGCTTAACTCCAGTAACAGTGTTCAAGAGGGGTATAAAAAATGGAATTTTTTTCAATGTTTTGTATTTAAACTTTTTTTACAAAACAACCTTATCACCTTCAAAGAACTCTCTATTACACTTAATACATTTGTCAAATCTGCAATTTCATTCTTGGAATCATTTTTCAAACTCCTCTGTTTGGATAGCTGATAGTACATCCCTCATTTTCTACTTCTCCTCTTCTACATCATCTCTCCATGTCCTTTCATTTGAGGAAACAAAAAGGAATTGCATGGAGCGAGGTCAGATGAGTAAGGTGTGGGGGCAAGAATAGCATGCTGGTTTTGCCAAGAACTGGCACTCTGAAATGGCTGTGCGAGAAGTTGTGCTATCATGGTGGCAAAACCAGGCCCCCATCTACCACAAATTAGGCCTTTTTGGTCACACACTGCTTTGTCATCTTTTCAGAACCTCTAAATAGAAAGCTTGATTAACTGTCTGACCTGGTGGACAAACTCCACATGTACTTTGAGCAGACATTTTCATCCACTTGGGAAGTTGACAGATGTCAAGAATGAGGTGTGTTATTAATCAACCTTTCACCTTTTTTGAAATGAAAGTCACTGATACACTTGAGTTTTTCCCCATAGCACTTTCTTTGTAAGCTGTGTTCAACATCACAACAGTTTCCACCACTTTTTTTCGAAATCAGGAAACAAAACTTCAGAGCTCCACACTGTTCTCTTAAATCTACATCACAAAAAAATGAAGTTCGAGCGAAACAAAAAAATTCACTGGGACCAGAGAGAACCTTCTCAGGTGACACTACTGACTGCACTCATGTTGTGGGGGGGAAATGTGTGCTACAAAAACTCCACTCAGGCCAGCACAATCAGGGGCTTTTGGGGGGACCTCTCATATACTGCCATTCACCCCCCACTCCATATTAGGCACTTGAGTTTTGTGATACGATGCCAATCAATCCTGCCACCTGCTCATGTGGTTTCCAAAGTTCACCTGTATGTCTTCACACAACGAACACAGAATGCTAGCATTCCCACTTCAATTATCTGTAAACACCACCTCAACTCTCCCACTTGTCTGCAGGTGGTTTAACTATGGTGGTTTGTGTGTTGCTGTGGTGCTGGAAGCTACGTCACTAGTATTTTAAATGCCATCAGGGTCACTCAAAGTGAACAGGTTCCCAACTAAGAACAGACAGCACAGAAGGTCAGAGGAAGAAGCAACTGAAAACCTGATGCACAGTTCCGAAGCATTTTCAGATATGGGAAGCCTAAGTAAAGGAAGGAGAACACTGGGCCCCTTGAGTCTAGGGCACTTGAAAGAAGACTGAGCAGGAGCGGATTTCATGAGGGGATTTGACTTTGGTGATTTGAGTCAGGTAAACGCTTTCCAAGTGGAGTCTTCTAGGTCTTCCTTTGCTGGTGGCAAACAACTCAAGGTAAAGGGAAACAGCTACAGAGATCTTCTAATGATTGGAACTTGGAATGTGCAAAGTATGAATTTAGGAAAATTGGAAGTGGTCAAAAATGAAATAGAAATCATGCATGAAGATTGATTTCCTAGGCATCAGAGAACTGAAATAATATTGACTCTTTTAATGCAGAAAATGATAATGATTTTCTATGCTGGGAATAACTCAATCAATGTCATCAGAAAGAATCTTGCTAAATTCATCATGAAATACAATGCTGTCTGTGGTCAGATTATATCTAGCTATCTTCAAAGAAACCTAATCATTACAACTATTATTCAAATGCATGTGCCAACTACAAAAATTAGTGAAAAAAATTGAAGAACATGATTAACAACCTCAGCCTAAAACTGATCAAATAGGTACTCGAGATGTATTGATAGCGACAGTAATTGCAGTGAAAAGGCTGAAAACAAAAAGGAAGGGACAATAGTTGGAAAATAGGGACTCACTGATAGAAATGAAGTTGGAGATCACATGATAGAATGTTGCAAAACCACAACTTGGGGAGGTGTGGGGGAAAGTGAGGTGCATACTAAGGCCTTAAATAGAAAGCAAATGTTTTGAGAATGATGATAGCAACAAATGTACAAATGTGCTTGACACACAATGTATATATGTGATGAGTTGCAAAATGATTTTTTAAAAACTAATTAATTAAAATAAAGAAAACACCCTAGTCCAGTGCAGATCAAGTCCATAAGTCCAATATTAACCCAAATGTCTGATACCAGTCTATAAATCCTTCTTCAGAGTCACACCACACATGCAGTGATGCCGCATGCAGGAAGATCCCAGGCCAGTGGGTGGAAAGTATTGTGACTCCAGTAGCAGTAGAAGCTTCACAGAGCTGGCACAGGTCTCCATGTGGCTTCCTTTCTCAGAGCTCCGGCTGCCATCAGGATAGCTCCATGTGGATTGTCAACAGGAATATGAAGCAGAGAGAGCATGTGGTCCTCTTCCCAGGGGGAAAAAAAGAAGTTTCCAGAATTCTTCTGGTGGGTGTTACCTTGTGACATGATTGACAGGCTTAGACTCCACCCCTACATTCTATTTATCAAGTTGACATGAAGTTATGTAACTACCACACAGAACATCAATTGCTCATATGAATGTTCAGAATAAAACTGAAGAAAATGCTCCAAGTCCACAGACGCCAAAATACAACTTTGACTTTCTGCCATCTGAATTTTGAGACTATCTGGAGAAGAGATTTGACAAATTGAACAATAATGACAGAAGACCTGATGTGCTGTGGGAGGACACCAAGACCTTCATTCGTGAAGAGAGAAAAAGGGAATTACAAAGAAAAGATCAAAGCAGGTATCAGAAGAGACTCCGAAACTTGCTCGTAATCACAGAGTAGCTATAGCAAATGGAAGCAAGGATGAAGGCAAGAAGTTAAATAGAAAATTTCAAAGGGCAGTTCAAGAAGATAAAGCTAAATGTTATTTTAGAAATGTACAAGGACTTGGAATTCAAAAATCAAAAGGGAAGAACACACTCAGCATATCTAAAGCTGAACGAACTCAAGAAAATATTCAAGCCTTGAACTGCAATTTTGACAGATTGTATTGGCAAAATATTGAATAATGCAGGAGGCATCCAGAAAAGATAGAAACAATGCCCAGAGTCAGTGTACCAGAAAGAACTAGTCGGCAGGCCACCATTTCAGAAAGTAGCATAAGAGCAAGAACCGATGGTGCCAAAGGAAGAATTTCAGGCTGCACTGCAAGCGTTAACCAAAAACAAGGCTCCAGGCACTCATCAAGACTCCCATTAAAATGTCTCAGAAAGAGGATGAAGGACTGGAATTACTCACTCTTTTATGCCTTAAAATCTGGAAGACAGCTACCTGGCAAACTGAGTGGAAGAAATCCATATTTGTGCCTATTTCAAAGATAGGAGACACAACAGAATGCTCAAACAACAGAACAATATCATTGCTATCACACACAAGTAAAATTTGATTTAAGATCATCTAACAATGGTGGCAGCAACACATTGACAGGGTACTGCCAGAAGTTCAGGACAGATTCAGAAGAGGATACGGATTAAGGGATATCACTGCTGATGTCAGATGGGTCTTAGCTCAAAGCACAGAATACTAGAAAGTGTTTCATGGACTATGCAAAGCCATTTGGATCACAATAAACTGTGGCTAAACTTGAGACGATGAGAATTCCAGAACACTGAATGGTGCTCATGAAGAACTTGTACATGGATCAAGAGGCTTTTGTGTGAAAGGAACAACAGAATATTGTATGGTTTAAAATCAGGAAAGTCGTGCATCAGGGTTGTATCCTATCACCATCTTGTCTCACCGAAATGCAGAGCAAGTCATCAGAGAAACTGAATTATATGAAGAAGAGTGTGGCATTAAGATTGGAGAAGGCTTCTTAACAACCTGAGGTATACAGATGACACAGCCTTGCTTCCTGGACGTGAGGAGGAATTGAATCACTTGCTGATGAAGATCGAGTATTGCAGCCTTCTGTAAGGATTACGACTCAAGGAAAAGACCAAAATCCTCACTACTGGACCACCAGGTAACATCATATTAAACAGAGAAACGGTTGATATTGTCAAGGTTGTTGTCTTACTTTTATCCACACTCAAGGCTCATTGAAGCACCATCAAGAGAGCAAAAGATGTATTAGATAAATCCGCTGCACACGGCCATTTTAGAATCCTGAAGAACATGGATGTTTCTTTGAGGACTAAGGTGCGCTTGATCCAAAACATGATATGTTCCATCACATCATACACATGTGAAAGTTGGGCGCTGAATAAGAAACACTGCAGAAGAGTAGATGCATTTGAATTGTAGTGCTGGAGAAGAATACCAAAGGTGTCATGTACTGCTAAAAGGACACACTGATCTGTCTTGTATGAAGTACGGCCAGAGTGCCCCTTAGAGGCAAGGCTGGCAAGACTTCGTCTTCGATGCTTTGGGCATTTGGGCAGGAGACACCAGTCCCTGGAGAAAGACAACATGTTTGGTGAAGTGGATGCACAACAAAAGAAAAGGAAGGCCTGTGATGTGATGGGTTGACCCAAAGGTCACCTCAGTGGGCTCAGACATAGGCACGATTGTGAGGGTGGCACAGGACTGTGTAGTGTTTCCAGGGCCATGTAGTGTCTCTTTCTGTTGTGCACAGAATTGGAGCTGACTTGACGGTGCCTAATAATAAGAACAACAACCATCTAACCCTGTACGGTTTCTATGTCTTCTTAGCAGTGCTGATGACCAGAGAGACATTTACAGAGACTGAACTATAAGGTACACTTTGCATTCACCCTTCTAGGAAGTACTTCCCTGTAAGTCCACCCATGAAACTGAGACCCAACCAAGCCTCGGTCAGGCCTTGAGAATTGCAAACACTGAATTGACCTTTATAGTTGGCTGGCAGCTTTTACCACGGAAGCCTGGTAGTAGAATGGGTTAGGCAGCAGGCTGCTAGCCACAGGGTTAGTAGTTCAAACAGCCAGCTGTTCCTGGAGAGGCAGGTGAGACTATTTGCTTCAGTAAAGATTCACCAACCGCCGTGGAAACCGTTAGGAGCAGTTCTCCTCTGCGCTCCAGGGTCACTGTAACTTGGACTAAACTCAATGGCATCGAGTTTTTCAGTGCCTAGCTTTTGTCCAAGGTGGATCTGAGATACTGCCAATTCTAATACTCAACGCTGCACTTACATTAAAATTATTGTGCATAACACCATCCTTCAAATAGTTGATTTCCCTCCTACAAGCATAGCACAATTAATTTTTCTTCTTCACATCAATGTCGATTAAGACAATTTTAGATACTAAATTCTAGCATCTTTTCTCCTTTCTGAAAATGAGAATTGCTTGATTGATCTTGTTATCCTGAGCGTACAAAGCTAAATACAAATGTGCTATAATATATACACATTGATAATGACAATCATATTTATGTATTTTTATTCTTCCTTGACCATGAGTTCCAACCTTTGCTTTTATTTCATCATATGTGGTTTGTTTTTGTTTGGTCAGTGCTTATAAAGCCTTAATTGGGGGCTGAGCTCTGGTGGCGTAGTGGTTGTGCACGGGACTGCAGCCCACTGGGATAGAGGTTCAATTCCAGCAGCGGCTCCACAGGAGGAAAGACTGGGGCTCCTATTCCCACCACCAGAGGGCAGTGATGCCAAAAAAAAACAAAACAAAAAAGCCTTAATTGGAAGTGTCATAATGTATACATGCTCAAAAGTGTCAAGTCACAGTGCAGAGATACATGCATACGTGTCTACTACAAATGTATGTGCCTATTTACGAAACACCACCTACCATTGACTTCTTGCTCATCTTGTGGCTCCTCCACGCAGTAAACCTGGAACGAGTCAATGACATCCTCCTTGTTCATGCTCCAGTAAACTGTGATCGTTGTGCTGGTGGCAGAATTTGGTTCCTGGGGCTCTAATCTAGGAGGCTGGGGAACTGCAATACAAGCGGGATTTACAACAATAATGTTATTTTAAGTGATCAATGGGTGAAAATTCCATTAGCTTTTAATTCCAGTTTTCCACAGACGTGTGCACGTGTGTGGGTGCATATAGGTATATATTTATTGTTATTGCTGTTGGGAACATCACAGGAGCATGATTTAAAAAAATCAAACAGAAAGATTCAGAGTAAAAGGTGGAAGAGTTTCATTGATCCCAAGATCCATCAGCCCCACTTTTGTTTCTTAGGAGCAACCCCTGTTTTGCGTGTGTATTCCTCCAGAGTGCTTCTGATGCATGTGTGCATGTGCACAAGTCATGCACATCAAGATAGGTGGAAGTATCTCACAATGAGATCAACCAGCACTGTGGTCTTGAGATGGGAGGTCTGCTGCACAGTCAGCAGTTCAAAAGGCCTGCGGCATACAGAGGAAGCTTTCTATTCTGATAAGTTACTGCAGTGGTTCTCAACCTTCTTAAGGCCACCACCCTTTAAAACTGTAATTTTGCTTCTGTTACAAATCATCATGTAAATATCTGATAGGGTGTATTTTTATTGTTACAAATTAAACATAATTAAAGCATAGTGATTAGTTACAAAAAAACTGTTTTTTGTAACTGGATGCCTCAGTTACTAGGGATATTATTTTAGCCTTGCCATCTCTAAATGAGAAACCATCAAGACCACTCTCTGGCATTTTTTAAAAAATGCTGTTCTATATTGTGAAATATTTACTCCTAATTAAAAATAAATGAAATTTTGTCTTGAATCATGGTGTAGCAGGGGTAACAGTTTTCTCACTGAGGACTCCTCTGTGGGTCTATCTGCATGTGGGTGAACCTGCTTGGAGACACTAGAGGAGCAATGTCTCGAATCCTAAGACCAATGGAAATGCTTTTTCCGATGGTCTTAGATGACCCCTGTGAAAGGGTCGCTCTACCCCCACAGGGGTCACAACTCACAGGTTGAGAACCGCTGAGTTACAGTCTCTGAACCACATTGGGGCAGTTCTACTCTGTCCTATAAGGTGGGTAGGAGTTGGGATCCACTCAATGGCAGTAGGTTTGGGATTTTCCATATCCTATACATAGAGCGATACACTTGCAGATTGCATAGGTTCCCAAACGTATTGGGTCAACCACACCCGTTTCGGAAAAATTATTAGTCTGTGTCCTCCTAGCAACGAGAAATTTTTTTGTGTGTTCTTAGGCCATAGTGTAGGATAAAGTGAGGCAAGCATCTGCTTTTGCAGACCCTCTGGATCATCCCAGGGCCCTCCAGGGGGCAGTGTTGCCTACTTTGGGGTTAGGCTAAGGATGGATCAACTCAGTTGGGTTTCCATCAGAATACACACGTTGGTGTACTTTGTTAGGCAACCAGCACTGGCTTCCTGTACATCAGCTGGAGTCTACAGTCACAGCAGAGATAAAGGAAGCGCTTTCAGAGGTCCTTACTATTCTTCCTTCTCAAGGCTGAGAAGGCATCCATGAATGAAGATCAAGATGCCTCCTGAATGTACTATCTACCCCCTCTTCCTAAATGACTAAACTTACAGATTTATGTAAGAATTACACAGGAGGTAAAATTTCTAATAACCGATTCAAATGAAGTTTAATTTAAGACGTGGAGCCTACCTCCATTGCTCTGAATCGTAAAGAGAACAATATTCTCAACTGCTTTACTAGAGATTACAAAAGCTTGTAATTATGCTTATTGAATGCTAATGTTGCATTTAACTCCATAAATCAGTTCCTATACAATTCTCGTCCAAAATTCAAGAGACACAAAAAAATCACTGAACATATTTCACAAATTAGAGGAAAATATTATTCCCATCATTGGAAAGAAGGCAATGCTTTAAATTTATTGCTGTGTTTTGTTTTGCTTTCACAAGTTGACAATTTCTGAGAGCTACACTTACTGAAGTAGCATGGGCCAAGTGTTAATAGAGAAGTTTATTAAAAGTGGACCCTGAAAGGTCAGTTCAACTGTAAAATGAAAATAAGGGAAATAAATAGGTGCAAAGAATGGAACCAAATGAGATAGCTACGCTAAAAAAGATTCAATAGAGAGGTAAAGAGCTGAAGGACTACACGGCTACGGAAAATGAGAAACAGCTAGGAGAGCCATCAAGTTCATGGGCTTCAAGAGCAGAGAAGCTAGTCTAAAATTAAATCTGGATGCCTCAGTTACTAGGGATATTATTTTAGCCTTGCCATCTCTAAATGAGAAACCATCAAGACCACTCTCTGGCAGGATTGTTGTAGAAAGTAAAATAATGTTCCTGACATACATCTAGCCATAAAAGTGATTCTCCGTGAGTGGTGATTATTGTCACCCAAACAATGTTAAAAATCACAGCCTACTAAAGGGCTTGGAGGAATTCAAGCAATGGGATACCTTGAATAGCAAGGTTTGTCTAAAAATGGATCGTATGGATTAGCCATTGAGCTAGTGGCCACAAGGCTGGCACTTCAAACCCACTAACTACTCTGAAGGAGAAAGATAAGGTGGACTCTTTTGATAAAGATTACTCCCCTCAAAAATCCAGTATAGAGTCGCTATGTGTTGGGAGATCAATTTGAAGGCAGTAGATTGAAATTTCAGTTTGGTGTAATGTCAAGAAAGGATAATGAACAAGAAGTCAAACTAAAGACGCGACTATAAAACTAATGGTTGGCAAAGCACTCAATCTCTTTGAGCCTATTTCCTTTTTTGTCAAATGGGGACTTTAAGACTAAATTTTTCAAGGGTCCTAAGATGTTATCATTCAAAAGGCCAAATCATTTAGAAGGGAGCACAGAAACTACAAGAGAAGGCAGGAAGTCCCTGAGAAGGGTTTGAATTGGGGATCCTTGACTTGGTAAATCAGACATGCCACTGAGGTGAGACAGAGGACAGGTGTCCTCAAGAACCGATGTTGGTTAGAGATCTCTCCTCAGCCTCTGAATATCTTTGCTTTTCTCCCCCACAGGAGATGGGTGTCATCTTCTACAGAAGTCTGTCAAGAAAAAGGGAGTTCCATAAATTTTCATGTTGTCTAAGTTTATGTACGAGGCAAGTAGAAACTTCAATTATTGTCTAATTGCATTTCAGGTAATATTAGAGGATGCCTTGAGGCATGAACAATGAAAATCCCTCTTTTTCCTATGAATGATACCTTGAGCTATATCTGCTTATTTTGATTACATCTGACTTTAATATGGAAACAACTTTTCATTTCTCTCTCTCTCTCTCTCTCTCTCTCTCTCTCTCTCTCTTTCTCTTTCTCTTTCTCTCTCTTGCATGCGCAAGCCTGCTTTTTTTTAGGGATTGCTTCACAAACTAAAAAGCAATTACTGGCAACACCAACAGCCAAAAACAGAAATCTACCAAATTTCCTGCTTTTCATAAAGACCAGTGATAAGGAATTAAAACATGTGGCTGGAATAATTCATTTCCTAAAGTTTTCCTGGCCTCAAAAGCATTGACATTAGCATCCTTTTCAAGAAGAAGAAAATACTATTTGAAGCATTCTAAAATTTCAAAGGGATTGAGAAAATCTTACAGATACAATCTAATAACACTGACTGGATATACAACTCCTGAACGGTAGAAGATCATCAGGCTAGAGCTTGGCTTACTCTTCCATCATAATACGTTTGAGCGGTCGTGATGTCAAAAGAGGCCACATGGGATTTTTAAGGCGTTGAAAGGTCCAGAGCCCCACAAACTGTAGGCTCCGAGTCAGAATGGGCTCTGTGACAGTGGGTTGGGTTTGGGTGGCCAGAAGCTAAGACATTGGCCAGAAAAGTTACCCCAGGAATGCCCAGCAGAAAACTTTCACATTTCGTAAGGTAAGAAGCAGATCCACTTAGACTTCAAGTCCTGAGGCCAGAATCTATAGATTTCCAATCAACTCGGCTTTCAAACATCCTCTGGGAGCCAGGGCCAAGCAAGTCTGGGGTGTGTTCAACCTTGCAGGGAAGTGACTCTGCCTCCTTTGTGGGGAGCAGAGATTAAGTGGCGGCAAGATTCTGAAGCCAAATTTCCCCCACTTCCCACACACCCTGACCAGCTGTGTGGTCTTGGGTAATATGACACTTCTGAGGTTAAGCGGTCTTCCCCATCAAGTGGAGATCATAGTAGAGCCACCTTTTAGGGCTGATGTGAGATCACCTGACATGCCAGTCTTCCCCTCTTTGCCACCATGCCAGGCTATCATGTCAACAGCAATAACTATTTGTCCTCATGCCTACTGGAGAAGCCACATCCTTTCCTGTACTTATTTTCAGGTGCAACCATATTAGCTTGTCAGATGTCCAGTCGGATGTCATATTTGAGAAGAAGCAACATTCACAAAACTAACAACTATGCAGAGATTTTTCTCCATTAGAGACCAACCTCCAACCCCTAGGTCTGCCCTGCGGTTGACCTCCGACTTCACCATGACCACTTTATGAGCATCTAACTCTGTGACTTCCAAAAACATACAATGACCTCTCGATGCCTGAGAGGCATTTAAAAGTTCGCCTTTCTAAATAAGCAACAGCATATTGCCAATCCCTTGAGAGCAAAAGATGCACTGTGTCAATAAGAATTTCTTCGGGCTGAGCCCCGGTGGCCTAAGTGGTTAAGTGCAGGACTGCGGCCCGCGGGGTTGGCGGTTCAAATCCAGCGGTGGCTCTCAGAAGCAGCGCTGGGTAGCTCCCACGACCACCAGAGGGCAGTGATGCCCCCCCCTAAAAAAAAAGAATTTCTTCATTGGCAATCTCTGCTCTATTCGAGCGCTTCTCAGAGACATGAGAAAACATCCTTTTGTTTGGAGACAATTCTCGAGAAAAACCCATTAGAGTAAATGACCGAATTTTTATAGTGTGCTCCCCACCCCATTCCACCCATCCCCTTCTTTCTTTCTTTTTGTAAAGACACAGCTATCTTTTGCCCAGCTCTCACAAAACTCACTACCATCAAGTCGATTCTAACTTATGATGACCCTATAGGACAGGCTAGGATGGTGCCTGTGGGTTTCTGAGACTGTAGTCCTGGGGAAGAAAAAAGACTCTCAGCTTTCTGCACACCCCCCCTAAGAGGGACTGGTGGTGGTTTTGAACCACTAACCTTATGCATTAACCAATGCATATTCACCATGCTGCCAGGGTTTTGTCATCAAAACCCTTCCTACAAACAATTGATAGCTAACTGCCAATTTTTTTAAAGCAGCTGTTCTCTGCCTATAATACTTTAAGGTGATTAGAGAAGTCTATAGCCTCTTTTCAGGAGACTAGCTACGTACACCGTACAGTAACTTCGGTAACTTCGCTGAAACATGGCATCTCTGCAGAGTCTAATTAAATTTCATTGTCTTATTGGTTAAAATAGCATATTAAAAAATATTTTGAAGAGCTGGCAGGATGCTTCTGACAGCTGAGTGGGAGGTTCCTGGCTACAGTGCATGATGCTGAGCTGTTAGTTCTTCTAAGCTAAGGCTTTGTTTAGGGAGTGGGGGAGCCAACGGAATTAAAAGGGGGAAACCATTCACCAGGAAAACTCTTCAGCACAAACAGAAATGTTTGATTTACTTTTCCTTCTACACCTGGCTGCTAGCATGAAGCAAACCGTGTGTTGGTACGTGGATTCTGTGCCAATAAAACTGTCATAAAATAAGTAAAATAATAAATGGGGTGAGGCAGGAGAAAGGGAGAGAAATCCTCTTTTAACATGAAAGATCTTCCTTTTTGTTTCCATCGCTGCTGCTTCCCACCCCCACAATACCCCAGTGCCGACAGCAAACTTTAAGGGGAAAGATGGGCGACTTGATGCAAGGCTGGTCTCCAGCTTCCTCTGAGGATTCTGAGTTAAGCTTTGACAGCTGAGACCTACACTTTGTCTCATTCGTTGCCTTACATTAAAGAGTACACCTTCTGAGACCACCGAGCAAGAGCTAGGGGCATTTCATCAAAGTCTTAGA
Source organism: Nesogale talazaci (assembly GCA_004026705.1). Taxonomy (NCBI): domain Eukaryota; kingdom Metazoa; phylum Chordata; class Mammalia; order Afrosoricida; family Tenrecidae; genus Nesogale; species Nesogale talazaci. The sequence continues at coordinate 18,876 of PVJH01013579.1, read as the reverse complement.
TGAAAATTCTTACCAGCCACTTGTTTCAGCATCTGGTCACTTCTTGCTGCGCCGTCATCATAATGTTCAAAAAGAGAGAATGCAGCAGGAATGTTCTCTAAAGAAGCCGTGCTCTCCATTGCAGAAAGCAACCTACCAGGGAGAAGATATTTCTAGGTAAGTGGAAAAGCTATTGACGTACAGGAGGACAGCTAAAAACAATTGCTCAAAACAAAGCTACTGCTGCTGCTGGTGTTGGATGAAGCGGGGCCTTGAATGGATTCCTAAGGGGATTTCAAGGGTCTCAACGTCTGATAATACCTACCTGATGTCTAGCTGGGGGTTCTTGGGTGCAACTAGAAGGCTGGACATTTCACTTCTAGGTCCTCAAGTGAAGAAACTTCTGCCTGATCGTACAGGTTTCCCTTTGTGATTGATGAAATTAATCTTTCTTTCCATAATGGCAGAGGGCTCAATGTGTCTGTCTGTAGGCTGCCTTGCTATTCTAAGACCTCACAATTATGCTTGTAGGCATTCAGTCATTCAAAAAAATATTATTTGCCAACTCTATGCCTGGTGCAGAGTTCTAGGTCCTGAAGCAGGGAAAGAGAGTGAAGTCATCCTGTTCTTAAAAGACTAAACAGACCCCCTCCACTGCTCCCTTCTCACTTCGAAGCAACTGCATGCTACCAGACCTTTGCCATGGCATGCCCCCTGGACCAGACTCTCGACCTGCTGGTGGCCATCTTCCACGAACACTCTGGTGGAGAGGGAGACAAGAACACCTTGAGCAAGAAGGAGCTGATCCAGAAGGAGCTGGCCATCGGCACAAGGCTTCAGGAAGCAGAGATTGCCAAGCTGATGGACCTGGACCAGAACAAGAACCAGGAGGTGAAATTCCAGGAATATGCCATCTTCCTGGGGACCTTGGCGGTGGTCTATAATGAGGCTCTCACAGGCTGATCATAACCTCTCCAGGGACCCCCACCGAGTCCAGTCCAGGGATGGGGAGTTGTACAATAAATGTGTATCTCTTTCTGGAGAGGCTTAAATCGAAAGAAAGAAAGAAAGAAAGAAAGAAAGAAAGAAAGAAAGAAAGAAAGAAAGAAAGAAAGAAAGAAAGAAAGAAAGAAAGAAAGAAAGAAAGAAAGAAAGAAAGAAAGACTAAACAGGCCACTGTTTGCAAGTTACTGCTAAGAGCTTTTATTAAAGGAGGGATGCCAATGGCACTATAAATTCAGATGAAAAGAAAAAAAAACTCAGGATAGCTCTGAGTAGGAGAGAGAAGGAGAAACCTCTGAAGCCTTTGTCTTCAGCAGGCGGGGCCTCCCACCGCCACAGGAACTCCACGCCGTGCACATCCCTCTGAGAGGATGGACCTCTGCCTGCAGTTGCATCACCAAGGTGGGAGCTGAAGCGCTGGCTTCATTGCTGCAGAGCCTGCTCTTCCCAGCACAGATCCACCTTGAAGTCTTCCCACTCCCTGCTGGCATCTTCTTTTCCCAGATAGTGGGATGGCTTTTTCCCTTGTATAGTTTACATCTAAAAAGCAGCTCCTCAGAGAAGCTCCCCACCCCATCCATGGGTCTGCTACTAACACAGCACTGCTTGCCCTCTCTTCCCCTGACTCCATTTCATTTAGCTTCCTCAAACTTAGCAAAGCAGGCTGACTACTTCACACAAATGTTACCTACATTCAGAAAGGGACCCTGATTTGTTCACCAGGCTGGTGGGTGATGCATGGAGCTGCCAGCCATAAAGTTAGCAGTTCGAACCTGCCAGCTGCTCCGAGGGAGAAAGCAGAGGCTGTCTGCTCTTGTCAAGAGAGTCTCTTGGGACTCCAAAGGGTCGCTTCGACTCTGCCATACAGCCTTGCTATGAGTCAGAATCAATTGGAAGGCATATTGAGTTTGGTTTCTGTTCGCAGGGTTGTTGTTTTGATATTATAATGCATTACATGCTGTGTAGCAGTATGTAATCAATACACTTTTAATTAGTAAGGGTCAATACCAGAATCTCCAAGCAAAGTCAAGTCTCAACTGCTATCGAGGTGCCTCTGACTCAAAGCAACGACCTAGGACAAAGTAGAACTGCCTGTTGAGTTTCCGAAACTATAGTCTTTTCAGAAGCAGACTTCCATAACTTCCTCCCACCAAGAAGCTGGTTATTTTCAAATAATGACCTTTTTCAGATAACCACTGCACCACCAGGACTCCTAGTAGCATCTCAGGTCTAGTTAGTATGAAGCAAAAATAATCTATAATTGAAATATTTAAAGAACATCCACTGTGCTTACTGCTGTAGAACCAAAAAAAAAAATGATATCAATTGATGGAAACAAGCAGGAACAGATAAGGGCAGTGACCAAACAGCATGGACATGAACTCATGGCATTGAATATATATATATATATATATATATATATATATATATATATTCATCCATCTTATTTTAGGGAGGTGATCCCAGTGGCATTGGGACTGCATCTTAGCGAATGAGTGAAAAAGAGATTTGCTTTGGTGGGAAAGGGAGTAGGGAGATAGCAGGTGGAACGGGCCCTGTGAACAAAGGCATTGAGATGTGAGAGCGTAACTGGGGGAAACGTGGAAGCTGTAAAAAGGGGGTGAAAACAAAAAGGTAAAGGTAACACGTAGTTTGGCTATGAAGAGTCTTTCATATCCATTGAGAGTTTCAATTTGATTGTATAAGACAGGAAGCCCATGGACATGTTTACACAAGGGAAATTGGAACAGCCCTGGCAAGAGTCTCAGGAAAGACAAGAGCAATGAAACCAAAGAGATTAGTTAAGTGAAGACAACATGAGCCTAAATGGAGCTGGATTAAACACACACAGAGAGAAAGAAAGAGACACCTGATGAAAGTTGATTGCTTCAGTTTATAAGAAGATGGCTTGAGTCGGTAGGAAGACTAGATTCAGAATTTGTTGAACAGTGGCCAATCCATAGACTCAGCCCTCTCCATAGCACTGCTGATTAAATGCACAAAAGCTCCGGCTGAGCTATCACAAATAAAAGGCCTGGGTTTATCTGCGCCCCGACCTAGTCCATTGTAATGTCCTCATAAGAAAGGGCAAGTGGACATCCTTTTTATGAGTAGCTCCTGCAATGATTGCAACTCCTTTATCATTTCATTACTATTGTACAATAGCACAAGATAGAGGGAAAGGGGAAAAAACACGCATCTTCTTAACAGGGCAGCATTTTCTAAAGCAAATGTGTTTTTCAAGATATGCAAATGCTGAGCCTAAATATGCTTGACAGCATTCCTTAATTTAAGTGTTTTCAGTGTTGAGAAAAATTATTTCATGTCCAACCACTGCCTTGAAAGACATAATATGAAGAGAGGGGTAGGCAGCAGCAAGGTAGAACAAACTAGATAATGAACACTGTGGCAAAGAGCACCGGTAACTTTGAGATTTTGAGGCAGACATTGTCTTGAGGACATGAAAGGCTTCTTTACTGTGAAGCAATCGAGTTTCATCAGACGTGTGTGTGTGTGTGTGTGTGTGTGCGTGTTTGCATATGTTTAATCCAGCTCTCTGCAGTGGTTCAGTTCATCCCAATCTCAGAATTTGTTGTTGTTATTCTTTTTGTTTGTTTATTTGTTTGTTGTTTTTGGGGGGGTCATCACTGCCCTCAGGTGGTGGGAGTAGGAGGCCCAGCCTTTGCTCCGTGGAGCTGGAATTGAACCTCCATCCCAGTGGGCCGCAGTCCCGCGCACAACCACTACGCCACCGGGGCTCAGGCGTTGTTGTTATTCTTTAAAGAGAAATTAATGGTTAAAAGTATCTGCACCCTTGGATGACACTAAAGAGCTTTAGCAAAGATGAACTCATGGTCAATTGGACAAGAATCTAAATTAATTAAAATGACACCGAGGTGAACAAGTAAATGTGCAAAACCAAAGAAGCCATCGTTAGTATTTAAAGGATGGCAAGTCGTATTAGCAAGTTAATATTCTAATGCTTAGAAAAGCAAACATAGTCAAGAGCAATTTTTTAAGGTGAAGAGTGTTCCTAAATGTTTATTCACGTTTCCTTGTCCCTGTCAATCAATATCTTCCATGACTTGATAAAATATAAATAAACAAATATGCATCAACATTTGGGGAAAGTCCAGAGTATAAGCAATGGCACTATCCATCCTTTTACTGTTTGGGCACAAATATTTAATTATCTTTAGAAGAAATGCATAATTTAAAAAACTAGACTTGCAGCCTGTGTATCCGACCCGGTTGCTGGGACGCCAACTCCGGCACAACTATCAGACTTGTTCCATGGCAGGCGGGCACTCAGTCCCACCTAGAAACTCTGATGGGTGGTTCTGGCCTGGGACGCTGGGATCTTTGATCTAACAAACCACACAGGTGATGAAAACGCACAGTCAGGTGGGGAACACACACCCCCGCCCAAGTCAAGGGAAAATTGCAATAAACCAGAGGTTCTGAACCCGACTGCACATTAGCCTCCTCTCCAAAAGACCAAACCCATTGCCAGCGAGTTGGTTCTGATACATAGTGCAGAGTAGCACTGCCCTACAGTTTCTACGGCTCTCAAGCACAGCAGATTGCCACGTCTTTCTACCGCGGAGTGTTTGGGAAGTGACAGCTGCCAAACCACTGATCAACAGCCAAACATATTAATTATTAAGAGCTTAAAAACTGCCCAGACTGATGACATCAGAAACTCAAGAGATTAGATTTAGACATTTGTATTTTTTGAAGCACCCAAGTAATTCTATTTATAGTAAATCCCCTTAGAAAACCTTTCCTAATCAACACCAACACTAATAGAATTTATAATTGATATATTTTATTTTCCTAAGAGTATTGGGCAGATTCTGTCAAATGAAACTTTTAAAATATAAGATTAATCTGTGCAGTTTTGATTTTAAAAGGCAGCTTAGATTCCTAATTAGATGAATTCAATTCCTAGTTTAAATTCATTTCTTAAAATTTTCAGACACCAAAACAAAAATATTTGTTTTTAACTTTATGTTACTTCATTTTATGTCCTGGCACTGAAGTTGACTGAAAGAAATATTTATGATCCTAGAAATTTTCTATAAAAATGGAAAGAGAAAGCATTCAGTGCAACCAGTTAGAAACACTTCAGGCCTTGCTATGCGGCAAAAGAGAAAAGATGTCAGAATGGTCTAAGAATTTTAATATCACACACTCCAAAAAATAAACAAGGATCTGATAGGTGTCTGTTTTATAGACAACATTTCCTAATTCCTTGAGTGGTTTGCTTTGTGAAAGAATAAGGGATTTCTTTTACACAGAGTGTTAAAACAACAAAGTTAAAATCAAAAGAGGAAGATTCATTGAGGCTAGTTAAGAAGAAAGAGAAGATAAATGTGTAACTATCCTTTGACGTTACACACTCTCAGAGAGCATTCCATTAAGATCACATGAGACATAAAATTACACAAGGAAGATATGAGTGAGTCTTTCAAATATTCATATTTAACCAGTCAGTCTTAAGTATCTACAAATTGTGGTTTTCAATGACAAGAAAAATGCTCTACACGAGCCTGTAAATATAGAACACATCTCAAGGAAGCAGTTAAAAATCTACTTTGTGATAATTGTTATTTAACGAAAGCACATGCAATTCTCGTCCAAACTGCCATTTAGCTTTTCAAAGCACAATGCCTACAAGTGAAAACTAGTTGCTTACTACATTTATTTCCTCATTGACAGCTCACTTTCTATAAAGCATAAAAGTATTAAAATAAAGCAACCACTCATGCTATTTGCTGTAGCCACAACATTGCACCGCATTTTATGTACCTTTCATTGATTTCTTCAAAGGACTAATGGGGAAAAGTGAAAGGAGAGAAAAGAGGGAAGGAGGGAGAGAGACAGAAACCAATTAACACCCAGAAGGAAAAAACCGTCAACAGCATGCAGATTGCACACATTCTATAATCTGACCCCTTCAGCTCCCCCTGCAGCTGCTCCTCTTAGGGTGTCTCAGTCGGGGCAGCAAAGAACAGTGCTGGGAATGAGGGCTGGAGTGCAGAAAGGAGACTCCATGTGGAACTCCACACTGCACTCTGGGAGCAGGAAGGTCTGATGTGCTGCTTAACCTCTGCTTCTCATGACCCACTAACAAAATGGCTTCGCCTTTAGAATGGCATTCTCTGAAGCAAGAAAACAAACTTAAATGGGTTCAATGCAGCTTATACACCCCCAAAGCTTGTCTCTGGGTGATACGTTCTCTGTGGTTTGCTATACTTTCCAAATTTCCACAAATGGCTATTCTTATTTTTATAAGCAGAATAATTGTTGGAGAAGAAAATATTCTACGACAGCAAAGATAAAGCTCTTAAGAAGCATGAAGCACTTTATTAATATTATACTTTATTTGGTAAGATGATTCCCATTTCAAATATTAAATCTTTGCCTGAATTAAGCAAAAAGCAATCAAATGCTTTCAGTCTCCATTCAGCATGGCTATATTCACCTTGTCCATATTTCCCTGGCTGGAGATGCCCCCTCAAAACATCCCTATGTCACTTGCTGTCTCTCCAAACTCCACTAGAGTTTGAGGAGATGAGCTCTTTGAAAAGGATATAAGATAGTACCTCCTCTACTTTGACCATGAGCTTGGATTGCAGCCAGGTTGCAACTACCTTGAGGGAAAATATCTCCATGACTCCTTGCTAATCTTGGCTTCATGGAGAATCTGATTTTTACTGAGTATTCGAGGGAAATAAAGGAAACAAATCCAGGGAACAATTTGAAGAGCAACCAATAGAATGGACCTCTGTCCACAGTAATTCCTTGTTTCATTTAAGAAATTCTTTTCCAGGACTGATCCCTGGTGGCATAGTGGTTGTACGCGGAACTGTGGCCCCCTGGGATGGAGGTTCAAATCCAGCAGCAGCTCTGCATGAGCAAGGATGGGCCTCGTACTCCCACTACTAGAGGGCAGTGATGCCCCCACAAAAGAAACAACAACAACAAAAAGAAATTCTTTTCCCAAAGCTACCTTATAACCAAAGCCCAAACCCATTTGTGGGAAACTAACACTGAGGGAAATATGACAAGGACTATAGTCCCTAACTTATAACAGAGGGAATCTGAAAAGCTATTATTCCATGGTAGGAAAGCTACCACTTCAGTTAAGTTAAAGCCTAAGTACATTACCCTGCTTTAAATAGTGTTCCCACAGATTCTCCTCTAACAACCATGCTGCCATTCCTTCTCCCAATTCAGGTATTAGGATTCCTCACTTGGGAGCTCAGGGACCTTAATGTAGATTCCACTCACTTCGTGATGTATGTAAGTACTGAATAAGCATGTCTTATGGCTACCTATAAATATCTCAAGACAGTGAAGATTCCCTATCTCTTCCCCCACCTCCACGTGGACCACCAAGAGGAGCTGAGGTGAGCATGCTACCATAAAATGTGTCTGGCTCCTTTATTTTATTCTCTCTTCTATCTTGCCTATCCTCTATGACTTTACTAGAATCTTTACATATTATAACCCTACAATTGTGCCTACTGACCCTTTGGTTGGTAGAGGCCGTCTTCCTCTAACACCCATTGCTGTGGAGTCAATTCTGACTCCTTAAGGTTTCGAAGACTCTACATATTTACAGAAGTGGACAGTCTCATCTTTCTCCCCGGGACTGGATGGTGAGTTCGAATCTCCAACCATGTAGTGAACAGGCCAGGGCTTACTTAGCCCACTGGACCACCCACTACATGGGCTCCTTCACTCTTGTAAAAGCACTAAGAGAGAGGGGGTGGGGGTGGAGTACCACATTGCACTATCACTATAAATGTATTCTTGGCAAGCTCCCCAGAGCCTATGTGAGCAGTAACTTCAGCTAATGGGAGTGGAGTCCATCGGCCCAGGGCCCATAGAAGCCGGTACTGAAGGAAAGACGTGGGAGTGAATACAACTCTAGAGCTGCCTGCCTTCCCTTCCCTGGGCCCTTCAGCTGAACCTGGGCATCCAGAGTCATAGGAATTATCTGGCCTTTTCCATGGGCAGGTGGTATGTCCCAGTAACTTTAACTGTCAGAATTCCATAAATTCCACACCGAGACATAAATAATGACGGGGAATGTTGAAAGATGACATTTTCAAAGCCTTGAGCCTGAGTAGGCTCCACCACATCTGGACCTGTTTTAAATGTGCTTACAGTCAGGAAAACGGTCTCATCCAGCTCCTCCGCTTCTCTCACGATGGATTCCAGGGTGTCCTTGGCAGTGTCCATGCTCTGCAGAAAGTGGACCATCTGGTCATGCAGGAACTCCATCTTCTTCTTCTTTACTTCCTCAAAGCTCTGGGCCTTCTCGTCATACTGTGCTAAAACCTTCTTCATCATTTCCTCATTCTGTTCTTCTAACCTTTTCTCATTTTTGCTACAGTTCTCCTGAGGAAGGGTGGGGGGGAGTGAAGAGTTTTCCAGATGAAACAAATGCAGAAAGAAAGAAGAAAAGAAGATGGCAGGCAGGCAAAGCTTTTAACAAGCTGAACTCTGGCCAACTGATAAGAGAATTAAGTCATCTTAGCATTGTTTAATTCTATTCTGCTTTGCAATGGAATAGAATTTATTAACTGTAAGAATATTAGCAAACCAGTTTAGTTCTGGAAAGATTTTTTTTAAAAGATATTTACATGAATGTCTTCCTTGAAAACAACATCATACTGAGTGAGAATTCATGACCTTCAGGGGGATGTAGAGTATTTAGGGTGGTCTTTGCCGTTCCACTAAAATCACTGTGTGACTGAGGGAGCAGCCAGCATATTTAGCAGGATGCTCCACTCACAGCTTGTCTCCAGTGAGGAGAAAGCTTCACCCCAGCAGCAGACACTGGACTACACTATCTAGACATCCTTACATGCCACACTACTCGGGAGGAGGCGAGCTTGGGACAAAGTGATCAGAGAGCCAATTGCTTAAAGAGATACTTGGAGGAAAAAAGAAGAAAGAGATACTTGGGGAGCGACTCTCTCAAAATCATTCACAAGGATCAATTGATCAACAACAGGGGCCATCCAGACCTCTCAGAGGCAAACCAGGATGTGAACTCCCCCCAGCGATGAGAGATCTGTGCACCAGAGAGAAGTGCGGCGGCCTGGGGCCCTCCGCTGAGGCCATGACTGGTGGTGGATGGGGCACTGCTACCCTGTCCTCACTATGAGAGAGCAGGAGGCAGGAGATAGGAAAGCATAAACTCCTAAGAGACTGTTGGTCTCGGACACAGGACACCAAAGAGAGGCTTGAGCACTTCTGTAACATTAAGCCAGTGAGAAGCTCAAGGAAGAACTCAACCTCAAAAACTCAACTCTGCCAATGAGTCGAAGTTGATTTACAGCCACCCTCTAGGACAGGGTAGAACTGCCCCAGTGGGTCCCTGAGCCTTTAAGTCATTAGGGAAGGAGGCAGCGTGGTCTTTCTCCCTGGGAGTGACTGGCAAATTTAAATCTTCAGCCCTGTGGACAGCAACTCCGTGCATGGTCCACTGCACCACAAGGGCTCCTTCAGAATCAAAACCAGATCTAAATCCTGTCTCTAGACTTCCTATCAACTTCCTATGACCCAAGGCAATACCTATACATCTGCCCTCAGTCTCTAATCTATAAAATGAGAATGATAGCAATAGACCTGTCTTAAATGGTTATGGTGACAATTTATGTTGGGCCGAGCATAGAAAGCATTCATACCAGCATGGTTAGTGCTTAATAACTGTGGAGCGGGGGGAGTGGGGGGAGGTTAGTTTTAAGGGCAAATCTTAAATCGTGACACAGAAAGCAGTCTCACCAGTTACACTAAGACTTTTTTACTGTTGTCCTCTAATGGTGGTAAAAATCTCTATGACAAACATTAGCTGGGTCTGTCATTTTTACACCTTTAATTTGGTGGCATAGATTACCATCATCAGGCTGTGCAACTACCTCACTCTCCTTTTCAGACTGTGATTCCTCACGGAGCAAAACCCAGCTATGGCAAATGCACACACACACACACACACACGCGCGCGCGCGCGCGCGCGCGCGTGCGCGCGCAAGCGCACACACCCCAACCCAGAGCCTGTTAAGGCAGAATCATTCACTGTGATTTTAAGAACAGAGCAGGTTAGCATAAAAGAGCTAGGATCACTTACCTCAATGGTATTAAAAAAGGACTCAATCTCACTAACAAAGCCTTCAATCCTCAAGGACTTTTCTTGTAAATTTTCTAGAAATTCTGCTAATTGGACCTAATGGGGAGGCAAGAGGGGGAAAAAAAAGAATATCCTTATATATATTGGGAAGCAGGCATCAAGTAGCAAGCCCCAATTGCCTTACAAATGTAGTATTTGGAGAAGAGGGTTATTATACCACCTGCACTAACAAATCAATCTGTGCATTTTCTCTGTGGCTCCAAGGGCATGTTTATATGATCAACAGTTAAAAGGATTGCGAAGGAGAGCCCCAAACAACTTTATAAGGTTAGTGCTTTGAATCGCCTTCTTTGACATAAACTTTCCACTTATCGGGCATTTCTGCTCTGCCCTACAAGGTGGTGACAGGAGATGTGACCCAGCTTTGCATCTGCACTGGAGGAGTTTGCCAGGTCTTTCTCCTGTGGGGCTGCTGCTGCCTTCGAACCAATGGCCTTACAGTTTGGTGGCACATGCTTAAGCTCTGTGCCACCAGGGTTCCTTTCACGCAGCACAGGAAGTCCTTAAACACTAAGGAAGACTTGAGGGAGTAAAAGGGAAAAGGGAACTGACAAAAGAGAAGTTTCCACATGGGGGGTGGAGGGGAGTGGCTGCAGGGGCCCCAGGGCCAGAACAGACCTGCTCCGGTGGGCCCCTGAGATGGCCCATGGTCACGGGAGCAGACACCTCATCTTTCTCCCTCCAAGCAGCTGGTGGGTTTGAACCGTGCACAGACTTTGCAGGGAGGGTTCCCTATTGGGAGACCATAGCAAAGCACACTCACTGTCATTGAGTTGGTTCCGATGCACATAGAGAGACCCTACAGGACAGGGAAGAACGCTCCCTGTGAATCTCGAAGACTGTAATACTTTACTGGAGTAGAAAGCCCGTTCTTTCTCCTGAGGAGTGGCTGTGGTTTTGAACTGCTGACCTTGAGGTTAGCAGACCGACATGTAATTGCGATGCCACCAGGACCTAAGTAAATTTTTTTATTGCAGTGGTCGGTTCCCAAATAATGGATCACAAAAGATTCTGGAGAATTCTCAAGGTACAACTTTTGAAATCTAGTTTGTTTGTTTTTTTTTTAAGTTGCCTATTGATTCAGAGTTGACTTAATGGCATGAAGAAAATCCTGCTGGGTTCAGGCCCTTCTCTTACTTTTTAGAGAAGAACAGAAGGAAAAAAAACAAACTTAAAAATCGTTTTACAGCAAGAGGCATCATATCTCCTGCTTCTGAAATGTGTTTTTAAATCAACAAATATTTACACGTAGAATTGTTTGTGAATTTCTAAGCTTCAAAAAGCTAAACAAAGCATAATTTTAAATGCTAAAAAAAGTGGGGGACCAGTTCCTCCTTACTAGCAGAGCCTAGGATTTGCTCATGAAACCAATTATCACTCAAAACAGGGTTGGCCCCATAGAGGTACCAGATTAAGTTTTAACTCAATATCACCACAAAGTAATAATAGATCCAGTATTCGACAAGTTTTTATAAAAATGAATATCAAGACTTCAATGGAATCATGATTTCTATTGCATTCATATGATCCCGACAACTATTTCCCAGTAACTTAATTGAATAATCATCTTGAAAACTGCAAGGTAAAAAACTGAGTCAAAGGATCTGTGGTGGCACAGAGGATTAAGCACTGGACTGTCAACTGAAGGTTCAAATCTACCCAGTGGTTCCAGGTGAGGAAGACTTAAGATCTGGTCCCATTCAGATTCCAGACCAGAAAACCCCAATGTGGTGGTTTACTCTGTTACATGAAGCCGAGGCGTCAGAACGAACTCAGTGGCATGTCACAACAAAGATGAGCAACGTGGGTGGATGGATATATTGTCCAAAACATGGACTCTGGTTCTAGGAAGGCCTGGATACTAATCTCAGGCCTTAAATTCTCTGAACTCAAGCCAAAAAAAAAAGTCAACAACAACAACAACAAAAAAAAGCCTCACTCACTAACAAGTATGAGGTTTCTCTGAGGATTAATAGATGTCCTGTACATAAAGAACTAATCACAGACCTGGCACAGTAAATACTCGATTCTTATCATGATTTTCATTTTAAGAATTTTAAGATCATTCCAGTTGTTCTGTGGAAAGTGGGTTAGAGAGAGGTGAGTGTGGAGGAACCAGCTAGATGGACGTGTCAGACTCTGCATGATTGCTAGATGCCTACAGGAGATATTCCAAGAAATCCAGGTAGCACAGTATGATACGTAGGGGGTTGTAACCATACATTCTTAAGGTGACGCCTTTGTTTTTTAACACTTTTACAAAGATCTTTTGTAGTAGATTTCTCCAATACAGTATGTTATCTGATTTCTTGACCACTGTTTCCATGGATGTTAGTTATGGGTCCAAGTAATAAAATCCTTAACAATTTCAATCTTATCTTCATTTACTTCAACTTCATGAAGTTACTTTTGGTCCACTTGACCCACTGTAATCCAGTGCTATGCTTCAAGTCATCTTTACTTTCAAAAAGTAAGGTGGTACTTGCATATCATGAGTGCCTTAATTCTCTACTGTGGCGACAACAGGAATATCACAAATAGTGTAGGAGACTAGGAATCTGGGCACCAGCTCTGGGGGAAGGTTTCTCCCTATGTGTTGACTCTGGGAAAAGTCCATGTATGTTTCCTTATCAGTGGACTTGGGATCTCTTAGAGATCTCCAAGTATCTTAGCATAAATCTTCCTCTAAGTCTAGGAGGCTCCCAGCATAGGGACTCTGGATATAATGGTTGCATGTAGCTCCTGGCTTTTTTTTTTCTTTGTGGTAATCTCTAATGTGGGCTCACTTGTTTAATCTCTTTTATATCTCAAAAGATAATGACTAATTATTGCATCCTGTCTCATGAACATCACTAATCCTTCACCTCTAACATCATCTCCCAAGCCAAACCCACAGACACTGAGTCCATTCTGACACATAGCAACCATATAATAGGTTTCAGAGGTCATAAGTCACTATGGAAACACATAGTCTCATCTCTCCCCCAGGGAGCAGCGAGTAGCTTTGAACCTTGGCTAGTAGTCCAATGCCTACCTGACAGTGCCATCAGGACTCCTTCACTAATATCATAGAGGTTAATATTTACGACGCATTGGAAATTACCTCAGATTACTAAATGAAGGGTAAAAGTATACCTTCCTATAATTATATCCTAGCCAAGTTGGCACATATTTTGGGTGTAACACAATTAAATCCATAACAGTGGGTCAGTCTCCAATACTGATGTCACATGCTTCTTCATAGAGTCCAGCTTCTTGTACTATTGGCTCAGCATACAAATTGGATTATTCTGGTGCTGTTAGGGACTGTCAATTTGGTTCTGACTCACTGTGACCCTATGCATTATGACTTGGTCCTGCACCATGCTCACAATTGCTGCTATGTCTAAGCCCATTGTTGCAGCCATTATTTTAATGCATCCTCCTCAAAGGTCTTCCTCACTTTTTGTTGACCCTCTCTTTAATAAGCATGATGTTCTTTCCCAGAAATTGGTCCCTCTTGATGTGCCCAACATATGTGAGGCAAAGTTGTGTCACCCACTTTGTGGTAGTTACATAACCTGTTGTGAATTTGAGACTATTAAGAGTAAATGGGGTGGAATTGAGCCTGTCAGGTCACTACTTGATGAACTCATATGGAGGTGCTAAGGAGATAAATAGCTCCCTAGAGGCAGACACACACTCACTCCCTGTGAGACATTCCTGCTGACAAGACACATGAAGCTACACTAGAGTCCTGGAGCTGGAGGAGCCACGTGGAGACCCCCACCAGCATTGAGATGTTTCCACTGCCAGTGGAACCACAAGAGATTCCACCCACTAGCCTGTGATGTTCCTGCACTCAGTGTCATTGGACATGTTGCATGAGTCTAAAGAGGAGTTTATGGATTGGTAACAGAAATATGGGCTAATATCAGACTTAAGGACTTGGTCTGGACTGGGCGGGGATGTTTTCTTAGTGTATAGCTGCTCTCTGATATAGAGTTCTCTCCTACACACATGTGAGTGTCTATGAATTTGTTTCTCAAACCATCAGCACTCCTTTTCTTACATGTACTGTTTACAAAATAAGTGCTTGTCAAATGTATTTCAACTAAATGCCTGGGGAATATTCTTCCTCAGTGGCAGACAATTCTTCCTATAATTGAATATATCAAGTGCCAGTTCTTTTAAAAAGTGAGAGCATATGAAAGTAAACTTAATCTCTATGCATTATAATTATTTAAATGCTTTAAGATATATTTACCTTGACAGCACCGATAGCTGTATCAAGAGTTGAAACCTCATGGTTTTTGTGGGTTCCAAACATCTTGTCAGTAGCAGAAATTGGGCTTTTGCAAGTGTAACAGTATGAGTCAATCTGGGACCTTTGGGGCTCCTTGTGTGCCTTCTCTGCTACTAACTCCGATGATAATTGCTCTTGTTCTGTCTTCTGTCTCCCAATCTCTTTCTGTTCAGCAGATGTATTTTGTTCCATCTCCCTTACAAATTCATCTTCACTAATGGGCTCAAAGGATTGGTCTCCTTGAGCTAAGCCAGCTTCAGGTGCGGAATCTAAATGCAGTTCGTCTGATAAAATGTCTTCAGTGACGACTTCATAATTCAGAGATTCGGCAAACTCATAGTCATCTTGAACAGGGCTATTCCGGACCCTATGTTCACGTGATTCAGGTGAGACCGTCTTAGGTTCTTCTTGCAGTGTTTCTGGAACATAAGTTGCACCTGATGCAAATTCTTCTTCAGGGAAGGACACTTGGACTGGGACATTCAGGTTGACTTCTGGAGTTGCACTTTCTGCTGCATTGCCCTCATTACTAGTTTCATCTACTCTCTGTAGGACATTATGGGTGTCTTCAAATGGAACTGCATAGCTTATCTTCTGGGTAACCACATTGACTTCCTCCCTGATGGGCACTTTCCTCTGTATCCCTACATCATCAAGTATATCCACACGACCGACAGACCCTCCTTCCCTACAAAGAGCTTGCTGTGCCTCTTCCAGATTCCTCTCTAAAATAGTTCCAAACCTCCCCCCAGTTTCCTCTTCTGCAGCTACCGGGTGATATGAATCATCCTCACCAACTGTTTTTTCTCCCAGACCTTGGCCTCGGTCCTTGTGAGTTACAGATGTGTCATGGAGAATGTCATCTTTGAGCGTGTACTTCTCAAAATATATTCCTGTTCCATCATCGGTTGTAGAATGTCTGCTTGGGAAGGATGCCTCAGAATTCACACTGTCATCTTCAGGAACTCTCTCCCCTTCTTTCTTTTTCTCTCCAACAGCTTCTTCATACAGATCCTTGTATAAAAATGCAAGCGCGGGCGCCTCTTCCAAGCGCTCTGGATCGATGAGTTTACCTGTGGCCAGAAATGCCTGACTTTGTGACAAAACTGCTTCCTCTGCATCAAATAATGGCATCCCAGGTGCCCTGGAGTCCACATCTCCGTGTCTGCCCTCTGTATCATCTCTGTCAGCTGACTTATGGATAACCAAAGATGGTTGTGTCTCTGAGTAAGATAATTTGCTCTGGTCCCTTTCTGGTTCATAAAAACGTTCATCCAATTTCACCAAGTCATAGTTATGTTCAAGGGCACTTTCTCCGGGACTTTCTGGGAAAGAGAGAGCTTCTTCGGGAACTTCCTGAGTGAACTCCTCTTCAAAATGTAATTTCTGTGGATACTTCTGTTTTTCTGGGTCTGGGGAGATGTTATAATCAATCAAAGTATATTTCTCAAAATAATCCTCTTCACTGGAGATTGTGGACTGAATAAAGTTGGCATCATTTTTTCTGGAATCTGTGGATATTTCCTCTTCTGTCTTATAAGCTTCCTTTGGTTGATTTTCTTTTAATGATGTAACTTTTCTACCAGGCTCTTCTAACTGGTTCTTTAGGAGGTCCTGGTGTGCAACTGTCTCACTGTTGTCCGGAGATGGTTTGGTTTGAAGGGAGGCCTTCTCTTTCAGAGGTTCTAACATAGCTTGCCTGTGTTCACCTTCCTCCTGATCAACTGAAGGAATGAAGGCAGGCGCATGAATATTCAGTATCTCACAACCTTCAGAAATGATATTGAAGGCGCTCTTTTGTTCTTCTGAAAGACCAGGTGGCTTGCTGGTCACAGTGAAGTGCTCTTGTGCATATGTGTCTTCAGGGTCCCGGACAACTTCCTTAGTAAGAGCAGTTTGATCAGTATTGGTGGCTGATGCATTCATTATAAACTGAGTATAGTTGCTGCTTTCTGAAAATGATTCCTTTCTGTGGCCCTCTTCCTCGGCCTCCAAATCATGCTTTGAAACAAAGGCAGGTGGTTTGGGCTTAAGAGATGTATGAGTTTGGCTTGCTTCACCCAAAGAACGAGCTAAAGAAATATCTGACTCTTCAAGCATAGACCTAGCAACATTCACAGGAGATGGAATTTCTTGCTGCTTTTTCTCTCCTGAAAATACTTGTGGCTGCCTTTCTCTTTCTTCTCCTTGCTCTTCCTCGAAGCCAGCAATTCTTTTGGCTCTTTCTTGGTGATCTTCCTTTCGACATTCTTGTGGCAGAGGAGTGGCTTTTAAGACTTCTAAAGTAGTAGGTCTACAGTCATGTGTAATTTGTGACTTTTGCATTTCATCATTTTCTTTAAGCCCTAATGGGACCAGTTTTCCTTGATTCTCTGCCAGTGCCTTCTTTTCTGCCAAGGGATGTGATCTCGTTTCCAAGTTATCTTTCTTCTCTGTTGAGTGAACAGAATTGAGTTTTGTTTTCTCTTCAGAAATGTTCAAAGGAGTGGACGTTGGCTTTTCTTTCTTTTGTCTGTCTTTACCAAGATCAACTAAACTGCCGTTTGATGCTTCCACTGGCACAACTATTGGCTCTGACTTCTCTGAATCCTGCGTGATATTTTTACTTGTGAAGTCGGATGGGACAGATGTTGGCTGTGGCGATGTCTTATCTACCGCATTAAGTGAAAAGAGTGATTTGTCTTTTGGGTCACTTGGCTCTTCCTTAAGAATAGAAACATTCCATGCCGAAGGGGGAGAGATTGCTGGCTTCTGGGCGCTCTTACTATCAGTGTTCTGAAGGGGAACTACGTGTTTGGCTTCTCTCAGCACCGATTTCTCATCTGTGAAAGAACAGGGCTGCATTCCAAGATGTTCCTCACCAGCAGCAGATGTAACTTCTGGGTTTATATCTATTTTTTCTAAAGAGTCTAGGGCTTCTTTCTTTCCATAATCTTCACGAGATGCCTCGGCATTGTAATTTGGCTGTTGTGCTGCTATATTTGGTAAGAACGTGGGCTTTGCTGTGAAGTCTTGGCCTTCCCTCGGCTTTTCTAAAGACACTCTCGGTTGTTCAGTCATTTTAAGATTTGCCTCTGGTAATGGGTGACCAACTCGTTTCTCATTCTCCCCAAAATCATCCTGAGTGGTTAGAACCACACCTTCAGGCTCTACCCTGGGCCCTGCTTTTTCTGATGATTGGGTTGGTTGTACTTCTGTACCTTCTTTGGCAACTTTGTTATCTGAAGTGCTTGACCCAAAAAACAAATTGGACATCCATGATTTCAAAGATGAAATTCCTGTCTTTCCTTTTTCTTCAGGAAGGATGGGCTCAACTGCTTTTGGCTGTTCAGGCAGCCTGTGTGCTTCCTCAGACACCTCTGTGGGCCTTGGGGCCTCCGTAGCTGGGACTGCAGAGAGGGCTTTTCCTTGTGTGGGTGTTTTCACAGCAGGTGCAGCAGCATCTGCAACTTCTGATTGAACTCTTTTTGATTTTTCTAATGGCTTCTCTCCAGGTAAAAGCGATGTGCTCATTTGTGTTTCTATCTGTTTTCTTGGAGAAGGTCTTGCATCTGCTGCCAGAAGATGGGCAACGTTGGTGGAAGAGGGACCTGTTTCTAACTTAACTGGTCCCATGGATGGCCCAGAAACTGGTTTCCGGGAGATCTTTTCTGAAGGCAATTTGATTTCTTCCTGGCTATCTTCTTTGGAAGGTCTAGAAAATTCTGTGTTTGCTTGCTCCACTATCAAACTCTGGACGGGGGGGTGGCTCTGCTTTCCCTCTGCTCTGTTTTGCTCTACCTTTCCAGCTGGAACATTTGATTTTGCTTCTTGGGTCAGTTGGCTTTCTTCGAGATGGTAAGATTTGGTTGCCCGTGTCTCTGCGTTCGCACTGGAGCTCTCCAGAATAGAGGCTGGTTCTTGTAATGCTAAATGGGATTCAGCTGCAGGTGAAGGCACAGCTGGCTTCCTGAGTTCAGATGGGTGCTCTTGATCTGACAGAGCCAGCGTAAGCTGCCCTGTCATCAGATCACTGTGGCCCAAGGACCCTCGCTGCCCAGACCCCAATATCTGCTCTTCCTGATGACTGGCCTGATCTCTTTCTGGCTTTTCTAGCATCCGTTTTTCAGCCATTGGAGGCGCACAAGGCTCTCTCATTTTTGTTTCCTTAACATCTGTCAACTTGGTTGCCACAAACGACTTTGATTCTTCCAAAGGCACATTTTCTTTCATAGAGGAACGTTGTTGACTCCCCAGAGCTTGTTTATCTGAAAACATGCTGCTTACTTCAGGCTGTTTCTCTGGAAAACGTGTTTTTCCAGGCTTCTTTTGTTCTTCCAGGAGGTCCGAAGGGGAACTCTGGGGTGGTTCTGTTATGCTCTGGGGCCCATGGCCAGGTTCTTCCTTTTGTTTAGTTACGGTA